>JABWIB010000174.1:34455-57374 GCA_016617825.1 Platyplectrum ornatum | reverse complement strand
GGGGGGGTGGTGGTTGTGTAGTCTGATGGGACCGGGGCAGTGTCGGGCCGGGGCGTGGGAGGTATGCTGCTAGGGATGATAAGGTCTCCCTACTCTTTTGATTCTCTTTCCCTTAAACATGTTTCCCTCACCACCAATACTTTTCTTTCACTCCTCAAACAATTTCTCATCTCTCCTAGCTCTCATTTTACATGGAGAATGTGTGGTCTGATTGCGCAGACCATATTAGTGAGATTCAGAACCTTGCAACTCTGAATCGCACGCAGGGAGCAGGGCATGTGATATGCCCATCATCCCTGCGCACACATCGCTAGCGCTGAGGCTCCAGCTGCTGTAGCCAGATCTTCTGCAGATTTTTATATGCAGCAGTCGCTGCACACAACTATTGCTGGCTTTTATAAATTCTTGGTATGGAAAAATTTTTTAAAATAAAAAAAAACTTTTCGTTTCAACACTAAATAAATAAGGACATGTTTTTAATATTTTTATTATTATTATTATTTATTTACACATTACAAAACCTTAATGAAGCAGGTAATTGTCCCCTGGATCGGATTGGTTGCTATGGGCCAACATCAGGTCCAACATCCCCACTCAATCTCCATGTAATCTCCCTGCTTAGTAAATGTAGGCCCATATTCTCTTCAAGTATTTGCTTTTAATACTCTTGGAAATCCTAAATATGATTTGATGTACTATATTTCTACTGCTGTAACTTTGTGTGACTGACATCATTATAATCATCACTCTCCTATCTCTCTAAAAATGTTTTGGACTTTCTTTGCTATATAATCTTCTGCATTCTTCATGGCTATCGCACTTTATATGTCAGTCAGCTTGTACATTCATGTGACTGTTCATGTGATACATCCGCTTGGATAGCTGAAACTTAACATGCAGCTTATTGCCTATACTCCTACCCTTTGGGCTACTATCCCATTGCCTTGATATAATGTAGTAATTTTGAGTACTGTTACACATGTTAGCTACCACATAAATAATAGCTAAAACTTACTCAAAGGAGAATCAAACTGCCATTCCCAAACTTAATATTTAGAACGGAGAACGGCCTATTTCTTATTTCTACCCATACAACACATTATATTGGTGAAACCACAATGTATGTAATATTGGAAGCACTTATACATCTGTGCATCTGTGTCATTTGCACCATGACTGAGAAATCTTCTACCCTTACCTGATTGCCCTTTGGTCCAGCAGCTCCTACAGGACCCTGGAGGAGAGATTAAGAAGTTAAATAACTGCATCATGTAAACAATCCTGCCGCTCTTGGTGTTCACTTCCCTTCATCTTTAGCAGGAAAGGAAATTTCACTAATTGCCATCTTAATGAATTTGGATTAAAGGATTCTTTTTTGTTGTGTAGGGTAAAGTTCAGAACACCATACAGTGATATAAACAAAGTCCTCTGGGTTTTAATGTGCATGCTATTAATACTGGATAGTTAAATGGACATGTGGAATTCCGCTTTCCCTTCATTAGAGTTAAAAAGACTAATCCTATTCGCAGCAGGGGTGCAACTATGCTGTCCCTTCATTTGCTCAAGTAGAAGAAAAAAANATATATATATATATATTCATTCACCATGAATAAATGAGAAGTATAATATATGTTATACTTCTTTATTTGTATGAAAACTAATAGGTTACATTATTATGTCATTTTAAATATATATAAGATGCCACAGTGTTCAATAGCGCTGATGCCCAAATAAGTATTCCTACAGAAAGTGCCATTGCTTGTCATATACAGCACATCTTACCCGTTCCCCAAATCCACCACGAATTCCAGTAGGACCTGGTAAGCCAGGATCACCAATGTTGCCTTTTGGCCCCTTAAATGAAATGAAAATGAAAAATATTAATCTCAGTGTTGATAAAACCGCTTAATAAACCCCCAACATTAGGAAGCGTTACTGCTTTTTTATCACAATTATCTATTGTTCTCTTAGTTGAGGAATGTGGAAAAAATAAAAAATACTCTGCGACATCTTAAATTAAAGTTTTTATTTACATTTAGACTTACTCAGATTATTTACAACGTCTCCCTCCTAAATATTTAGAACTACATAGTACTGACCATAATTATAGCCAGATTGGAGAAGATCACCGTAAAGTTACCATGTCTGTACTGGTATTTTTTGTCAATGATTAGATATATAGAGATATATAGTAAATATTTTCTGAACTATACATTATTCGCTGTGTCCAGTGCAATAAACAATGTCAATCCCTAGTGACAGACACACACAATTGATTTTAGTGGCCTAGTTCTTATCTATTGTATCTGTCACAATAAATGAAGCAATACTGACCTGAAAACCACGAACTCCAGGAACTCCAATAGCTCCTTGCAGACCAACACCACCCTGAGGAGACAAGACAGCAGGGTAAGCAATGCATTATAGCATGAGGTACTGATCAGTTATTCTAAGTTTACAAATAATTGTACACTAAATGTATTGTCATGGGAAGCACAGCATCATATATTGCTGAACATATGGTCATGGTGGTTTATAAAAGCTAAGAAAATGCGGGTTTGATAAGCTCCCAATGAGACTTCTGATGGACACCCAATTCCAAGGATATTTTAGGACATCAACATAGAAGATAACAAGAGTTTGTTAAATATCTTTTCCACTTTTAATAATCTTTCTTGATGGACAAAAGCTTTTGCAACATTCTATTATTTTACAATATTGTCAGAACACAGTATATACATACAGTGGCATAGATAGGATGGGTCTCGGGACTGATGAATGTATTTAAGAGCAAGGCAGCAGTATAGTAATGGGAAAGAACCTGTTGCCTGGCTCACCTTCAGCACAGCAGTCCCATGATACTGTTTTATATAGTAATGTTCATATTAATGCTCAGCTCTGTTTAGTAAGAACTACCAGTAAGTGCGGTGAAACTAGTAATTATGGCCACAGACAAGACTGAGTGGCCACTACTAACAGGAATGCCATTAGATATAGATAGAGAGTTGTTAATTACCAATAAATTACACAATATATGAGCGCTAGGTGTCTACTTACAGCTACTCCTCTTGGTCCTGTGCCTCCTCTCTCTCCAGGAGGACCAGCTTCACCCTGTCAGAGGAAATACACTTTTTACCTTAGACACAAAGTTTGCAGATTAATTTTCTTATCTCAAAAAAACTATAACTTCTAATGGTGTTATTATAAAATGCAGACATAAGACANAAGTACATTACACAAGTTATGACATCTGTGAAGGACAGTATGCTATATGGAAAGGTCACCTGAGAACAAATATTAAATATGATTACTCTAATAAGGATTGAATGATACTTTTCTGTATATCCCTGTGCTGAGTACAATATGATTATTCTCATAACCCAGAATATGGTCTATGGACCGTGTTAATTAACCAAAGTCATTACAGAGATTCTAGATCTTTAAGTTTAAGGTATATACAATGTATACTCCATATCAGTCTGTATTATTCTTATAATAAAACTGAAAAAATAATAAGCTAATAAAAATATTTTATCCTTTCATGTTAGGTTTTATAAACACTGTGCACCAGAGCATGAGGGGGCTGAGCGCAGTTGAGGTGAAGCCCGATTATCAGCAGAAAACTATGCATAACTATAAGCAATACCGCAGGGAGGTGGGGAGTCAGTGAAAATCACTACAGTACGACATTAAATCATGGAAAAGGTTCCTGAGATCTTGGCAAGTTCACCGAAAAACTTTATTGTTAACAAAGGCTTTATTTATATTTTTATTGAAGAATTTGTCAAGATCGCAGATACTTCATAAGAATATTTGTAAGAATAAAATACACTTTCGCCCATAGCGCTAAAGTGTCTAGTTATCGCCCTGTTGTGCACAATATCACAAGGATCAGATATTAGCCACATTTTGCGACAGTGCACATGCTTTCAGTATGGCTGTGGCTCTAGTCTTTTGTCTTGCTTATGTCTCTTTGGCATTATGTACAGCTTGGAGCAGAGAGGGGTGATATGATAGCAGCATTGAAATATATTAAGGGATGTCACAGGTGGAGGAGGGGGGCATATTTTAGAGAAAGAGGTGTAGTAGAACGCGAGGGCATGCGTATAAACTGGAGGGTGGTAGGTTCAGGGGAAATGTGCTAAAGAATTACTTCACTGGAAGGGTAGTGGATAAGTGGAATAGCCTCCCATCAGAAGTGGTGGAGGCTAATACTACAGAACAGTGTAAGCATGCTTGGGATAAATATAAGGGTATTCTGAGTCTCAAACAAAATACAGATTAAAATTAGGTTGGTATAGTTTTAAATATACAATGGGGCAGACTGAATGGGCCATGTGGCTCTTATCTGCCGTCACTTTCTATGTTTCTTTTACTGCTATGTCTAGGAATTTATATACATTGCACAGTATACAATGGACAGATCAGTATTGTTAAGGTAGGATTGGAAGGCAGTGCGAGTGGGGGGCATGGCCAATTAAGATTCCCAGTCTCTAAATTACAATATACTGACTCACCAGTTTTGCAGGGTTTTCTGTTCATATCATCTACCAATGTATGAACAGTTAAGTAACTATCCATTTTGTAATAGCATATCATTTATATTGATAAATGATATGCTACTATAAAATGGATAGTTGCTTAACTCTTCATACATTGGTAGATGAGAATGTTATACAGCTCCCAGAGGACCAGGAATTCTGGCAACAAGAGCCATGTACCCTCATGCCAAGCAAATTGCGACAAATACAATATGGTATATCTACATTATATATGTAGTATGGTAGGTAGTTGGGTGCATAGAATCGTTGCAGTTGGGTGTTGGGGGATACATACGGGAATACCTGGCTCTCCAGATGGGCCAGCTTCTCCTAGTTCACCGTGGCTACCCTGAAAAAGGAATAACAATCTGTTATTTAATATACTATAGTCCTATAGATCTGGTGGATGATACTTCATATTAGAATTACTCACCAGCTGACCTTTTTCTCCTTTTATTCCAGCTTTGCCTGGAAGTCCCTATTTCACCAGAAAGAATAGAGCAGTTATAGCAGTAGTGTGAAGACAAGTAACATGACTCGGGGATCATCTGATTGTCTAATGTGTAATACTGCATCCCTACTAAGTCAGAACAATAGCACAATAAGTACATTAGTATTATTCTCTATTCATGGTAATATTCAGGAATGTTTCTGCTTCCCTATACAGCCATTTTAATTCATTTTAAGAATTAACACAATTATATATCCATTGATCCGCTTTCATGAAATTACTTAGAAAACCAATTAAAATATTCTGTATATTTACAAAATGTTTCTGATATTTGAGACAATAGATTATGTCGAACTGAGTGAGTACTTACAGGAAGTCCGTTGGGTCCTTTCTCACCAGAAACTCCTATCTTTCCTGTATCACCCTGAAATACATAAAAAAGTCAGATCAGAGATAGATGTTACAGTGTGTCATTTTAATACATTTATATGATGTTTTGAGGACAGGTTGCTCCATGGTAGTAAAGTCATGACATTCCCACCAGTACAAACCTTCTCACCGTCCAGGCCAGGGTTTCCATCTCGTCCATCTTTCCCAGGCATTCCCTAGAAAGACACATACAAACAAGCTTAAGACTGCATGATAGATACAGAAATGATCTTTTCATAATAGTGGTGGTACTATGGAGATTTAGAATAAGTGTTGGTATGGAATGTAGGAGTGGTGGTAGTATGGACATGTAGAAGTGGTGGTAATATGGACATGTAGAAGTGGTGGTGGTATGGACATGTAGAAGTGGTGGTAGTATGGACATGTAGAAGTGGTGGTGGTATGGACATGTAGAAGTAGTGGCATTATGGACATGTAGTGGTATGGAAACAACAAACATAATAGAAACAAATGGAGATTTATAGCTTTTCCATTAAAGCGGTTGAAAAAGTGACAATATACACGCCCACTTTTTGTTCTGGATCACCATATTATCATTTGAGGAAAATGATAAATGGTTGCTAAAACAGTGTAACATGACTGCATTCACACACAACTACAATAGTATTTATTATACTAATACATCCAGCAAAAAATAAGATCATGTGGGCACTTTTTTTTCTATGTATCTGTGCATAGGAGTATGTATGTGTGTAATATATGTATATATTACTGTGAATGTCAGAAATCCGGTGAATGTCGACAATCACATAGTTGCTTGGTGAATGTTGAAAATATTTGCTAAATACTTTTATTTCTGACTTTCACCGGTGAATGTCGACATTCTCCATGCACTAATGGTGAATGTTGAACATGTCCGAGATTTATATGTTGTTTCTCCGTAATTCAGTCGTGATAAATAAAGGAATGACGAAGAAGTAAATGATGTGATTCAAATCTTATTTATTGCAACAAGTGAAACTATTCGGACACTTTGAATTGCACAAGAGGCCCTTGCTTTTACAACTGCATTTATTTGTGGAACACTTTGTTTTGCAATGACAGCGTGTATAGCCTTGCCCACCGCTTCTCAAATTAGCTGCAGCTGCTTCTCTCAGCGATATTGCTTTCAAATAAATGTCATCTTCAAGATTTTTCTCTGGAATTTTGTTTTCGGCATGACCACGGCTCCAATTATTTTCACAAGCATTACCGGTTTCTTCAGTTTCAAAAGTATTGGCAATTTCTTCAGGTAGTTCTTCGGTTTTGATATTTGCGATTTGTTCGCTAGGCAAAAAAGATGATGCTATGCCTCTTTTCGCTTTAGTGTCAAACATGGCTTCATAAGGACTTTGGCGTATTCCTTCGTGCTATGTAGTGTTCTTGGGAAATTGAACAAAGGGTAAACCTTCTGACCATTTATTTGTATCGTTCATCCATGTACTTAGCATATTCTGTATATCCTGATTGGCCCTTTCAACTGAGCCTTGTGTTTGACTGTGACAAGGCTTTCCATGAACTATCTTCACATCTTTCCACATATTTGGGATATGACTTCATTATCTGATTGCAATATTGCTGGAGCACCAAATGTTAAAAATATTTGAAGAACGTGATACGCTACTTCTTCCGCCCTCTTAGTTTTCAAAGGTTGTAGCTGGACAAACTTAGTTAAATGATCTTGATAGACCATGATGAACTTATAATCGCCATCTCTGTTTGACTGCAGATCTATCAGATCAACTTGACATCTTGAGTTTAACTCAGAACTGATCATTGGTTTCACAACAATGCCTTTCTTAGGTGCACTGTGTTTCATTTGACACTGTTTGCATAAATTTAAATACAGCATGACAACTTCATATGTAACATTTTTGTATTTATTTTGCAACTNTTTAAGCATACGTGTTCTTCCTTCGTGGCCTATTCTGGTGTGAGTTTCATATAGTATAGTGAACAATTGCTCATTGGTAACATAATACTGTATATTCGTTTCTCCTGGTTTTAATGGTACAATTAACTTCTCTTCATCATTAAATTTTAAAACGTCAAAACGTTTTAATCGTCTGTAATCCAAAGGTGTGTTGCACTCTGTTTTAGCAGAAACCACTTCAGAAACTATTTTAGAGTACTTTTCTTAAGAAAAATAAAAACAATTGTCTTCGCAATTAATGCAAGAAAAAGATCGCGGTTCACTGCAGAATCCATTCTGACCTGTGCACGCAGTACTGTAACACTTCCGGGCCAGAATGTACATGCTAAGCTACCACAAGGCCTGCGCGCACAGAATTGTACACGCTAAGCTACCGCAATTCCTCTCTTTTCGACCTCCACCACAGCGTCTCGGTGATTGTCAACATACACTGGTGAGGGTCCGAATGTCAAAAAATGTTATGAAATATTCGATCTTTCACCTACGTATTTGGTGTTTGTCGACATTCACCAATTTCGGACTTTCACAATAACATATATATAGAATAGTTCCGCAGATTGTTCCGGTGTGGGCCTTTATGAGAGTAACTGAGGTGACTGTTTTTTACCTCCTTTATTTAATAAATACACGCAATCAATATAATGCTGGTCATACATCTATGCGATGCGAGATGCATCACTCCTATATATCACATGTGCTAAATGCACTGTAATGTAATTAGCAGCGGTGTCCATGAAACTTTCCTGCAGCAGGCAAGATTCTACGATGCGATGTGTTACCAGCGGTAGCGCATCGCATGATCTTACCCCCTTCGCATAGATGTATGGCCGGCATAAGGATTAAGTACCCAATTCTACTCTGTACATTTGCATTCTATTGTTGTTAATACTTATACCATGCTATGTCCACATGAGAGTTCTCTCCAGATATAGACCTATAGTCCATCTATAAACATTCATACATAGATTCAGAGCATAACACAGTTCCTTGCCTTTATAAACAGGTTCAGCGCATGTGCAGTGTCCCCTGGGGATGTTGTGCAGTGTTTTTTTTTTATCTAGAACATATCCAGAGCTTAACATATGGGAGATCAGCTGAAGTAAGTAAGTAAGTAGATAGCATTAGCCAGTAAGTAGATAGCATTAGCCTTTAATATAGTAGATATGTGTATTTCTATAATAGTTCTTGGCATCTTTCTAAATATGCTATTGTACACGTTTGTGTAAGTGTATAATGAAGAGCCAGTGATGTATATACGTAAAAGTACTATTACTTACTGGTTCTCCTATAGGACCAGAACCCCCTGGCATTCCTTTGGGTCCAGCTTTACCCTAAAAAAGGAAAAAAACACAAAAAATATTACTAACCACATAATTATAAACATGTGTAAGATCTTGTATATACAATGACTGTATTTTTGAACAACAGTCTAATTACGATATTTAGGCTTCTATATTGTATAGGCCATATACCCTTTTATGAGCAACATTTACAGATTTCTGTACCCCTATCATGTAAAAATTGGTTGGATAATCAATCACCAGCAAAAATACAGTTACACCACATAACTATTATTAAGGAAATAGTGTTAACTTGGCTCATTGGGGATGCTTTAGGCCTGGACTTGTATTTTGTATAAGTGTGTTTGCATTTGGGTGTTGGGAGTGACAGTAGTTATTGAGCTGTACAGCATTATATAATTTGTAATAATTGACCACTACACTAGAATGTGTGTTTTGAAATGACTCAATGGCGGAATATAATATGCTATGTAAGCATATAGAGAACAGCAATCAGTGGCCAAGGAAAGAAAGATGTCCCTGTTTTATTAGTTTACCATTTAGTCTATTAATGGAAATGTAATAAACACTTATCAAATGTTACCTACTGTAAAATAAGTTACATCATGAGAATTATCTATTCTAAGTAACTAATATAAACACAATACTGATTCATAGGAATACAAGATATGCAGTAGAATTATCAGCTATATAACTGATTACATATATACCACTGAAATATACACTTGTCTGCTCTTTCTAGTGTTGAAATAGGCTTAGCAAGGAGGAGGCCTTTTGAACTCACAGTGTCACCCTTTGGTCCTGGATATCCCTGAGGTCCTCGTACTCCTTGATCACCCTGAAAAGGAAGACATCTAGATTATATTACCACTATTCATCTGTGAATAATTACTCAGTTACTTAGACAATGGTATTAAAAAGTTACAGTATATGTTAATTCACATTAAGGAAATGCTTAATCATTTATATAATATGGTAGTGTTATTTTCATTCATTAATCTTTAGCTACATATAATATCAATATAACTGGATAGAATTTATAAGGCAGAGTTGATCTGTGTTGTATTTAAAGGCAAAGGAAATACAGAATGGACTAGTTAAAACTGAAAGTTTTAGACCCGAAAGCCCAGTGACAATTATAGACTAGGGTTTTTCTTTTGATTTATGTATCACCTTTACCACTATTAACATTAATATGTATACTCCATTCGCTACTCAATTGGAGTCACAAATAGTAAGGGCCACAAGTAAGACATAGCAAATAGTTAGTTACAGGATAGGAAACATGCCTCAAGTGCATACGTACAGCTTTCCCTGGGGGTCCTGGTCGGCCAGGGGGTCCCCTAAATCCAGTGGGTCCCTAAAAAGAACAAACATACATATTAAAAAGAAAAATGATAAAATGCTATAGAAAATAGACTGATGATGCAGCAAGTATTAATGATGACTGACAGTGGAGTAACTTACCCTGTCTCCTGCTGGGCCTTGTGGTCCAACTAAACCCCTTTGACCTCTTGGGCCCTGCAAAGAGAAATTAAATTAAAACTTCTATTGTATATTAGCAGATATTTTAGCTGCCACTATATAGCTGAAGAAGTATGGTACAACAAGAATCGCTTTGTGGCTCCTAAGATTTTGTAGTTCTGGTTTTGCTGAAATTTAAAGCAAAAATATATATATTGATATTATTGAATGTTTTTGTATTTTTATCATATAAAATGGTCATTGACTAATCCTTCAAAAAGCTGCCTTTATAAGGCACTTAGCAGTTTCACAATTAACATATATATTATTTATATTATATACATATATATTATATATATTATAAAGTCTCAAGAGTTCAAAAATGCCACTGTCGTTTTTCTTTACAGTGCTGTTGTCACAGTTGAATGTACAGCCATATAGTTCACCATTTGTTACAATCAGGAAAATGTAAATCTGCAGACATTATATGTTAGCGCATGATGTTATTTACCTGTAAGCCAACACTGCCAGGGATCCCCGCTGGTCCAGGTGGGCCTGGCTCTCCCTGTTAATAGGGACTCAAAGTCAGAACAAGTGGATGACATATGAGAAATTTACTAGCTATTTAAGAGTCTGCATATATGCTAGAATTTACAGCAACCACATAATTAAGACTGACAATAGAAAAAAGTATTCCTTGATAACCAGAGAAAATCTACATTTATATTATATAGGTAGGTCACTTGCATACTTACCGTATTGCTAAACCCCAACAACAGGGTCACTTTCCAAAATGGCCACCAACAAGATAATTGGCTTGTAGACTTATTCACTGATAATGTAAACTACAATCACTACAATGCACTATAATTACCATCTACTGAAATTGTGCGTGTAGACATGTTACTTGGAACCCATGGCATAAATGAATGATTGGATTGCATGCATCTACTTTTCACTATTCAATGTTACCTTTTGCCCATCCTTTCCAGTCTCCCCACGTTCTCCTTTATGTCCTGTGTGACCCTGTAATATTGAGGCAAGGATAATTAATACATAAGTAGAAATCACCAAGATTCAATAATTAATAATAGTTAATTAACATCATAATATTTGCCACTATTTATGTTCATTTAAATCAGTTGAAGATGAACAATACATTAGGGCAGACCATCACGCTCTACCTGTTCTATTAGATTCACTATTACACTATCATTCATTTTGTGTCCAAGCACCATAAGCAGATGTATAATACATATCCATGTAATGAGGAATACACATTTTTCATGTTTAATGGGGCAATCTAACAGACCACAAGCAGTATATGTTTATTTTCACAGTCCAGCTAAATCCTAGATCAGCTAACTGAAAGAACCAGATAACCTACAACCAATTAATGTCATTTAGTAAATCATGTGATGTATTTTACAACACAAAGATAAACTATACAGACTAATGTCCCAAGCTCTAAAATAAATCAAAGTTCAAAAATAATGTCCAATCATTGTTGTTACCATTGATGTTGTATATATGCGCACAGTCCTACTTTTCTCTGTCTCTTCGGCTTTCCTTTCTCGAAGAGACGGAGAAAAGTAGGTCTGTACACGTATCTACAACATCAATGGTAACACCGATGATTGGACATTATTTTTGAACTTTGATTTATTTTAGAGCTTGGGACATTAGTCTGTATTGTTTATCTTTGTGTTGTATGATTTTGGGGTTGAAGTTGGCAACCCACTTTTACAGAGTTCCAAGCTGCTTACAGTGCTGAGATTAATTGCTATTTTCGTATTGTGTATGTGATGTATTTTGTCCATCAAAAGTTTTTATGAAACACCTCTTGTATATTTAAACGAGATCAACTTTTTTAAAACTAGGATCGCAGGAGATCCAATATAGGTTGAACTTGATGGACAGATGTCTTTTTTCAACCTCAACATTTATGTTACTATGTTATAATGTTACTATGTTACTCTCAGATAAGAACAAAAAATGGGGGATGACTACAACAAAGGGAGGGTCAATAAGCAAGGATGTTAGTAATAGGGAGGAGAATGTTGGCATTCTGTAAAACCATTACTATGATAGGTCTTGGTAAGCTAGAAACAAAGCCAATAAGTAATAGAATACCTAGTGTGAGAAGACATAAACATAATACATGACAGGTGACACATTCAGAAGACTATACACGTTGCACTGGTATATTTGACAGGGGACAGGTAGATTGTACCAAACCATTCCATGTTAAAATTGGTGTGGACATTGTATGTTACATTATTTTACACAGTGGCAATAAAATTATACTTATTGTTATTGTAGTTGTATTTCAGTTATATAAATAGTATATTATATCATATATTACCTTAAATCCTGGCATTCCAGGAGGGCCTGGTGGTCCGGGTGGGCAAACAGCTGGGCACTGTTAATAATAAAAATAGCAAGGTTAATGTTTGAGCTTATTTAATTATTTATTTAAAGCAACTAAAATAGTTACTGAAGACACTGTAACTCTACATTATACACATATATTTTGCTGACATGTGTTTTGCTTTTTGATTCAAATCTAAAATTAATGATGGGTGCATAAATGGCTTCAGATCATGTTTAGCTCAGAATGACCGTCATGGAGGTGTGATGTCAAAGTCATGAAGTGGAGCTGTAGTCATTATACATTAAGCTGTCCACCATATTGATTATTAAATACCACCTATAACCATGCTAATAGAACCAATGTATACAAGGATTTAGACAGACATTATTGTAGTTCAGCAGTTCTTACTGTTTTCTGTCTCAGAAACATACCAAAAGCTAGAACTTACCTGCAAGTCTCCATTGCCATCTGGCACAACTCCAGGGAGACCCTATGGTACAATAGATAAGAGAATTCATATAAACTTTAGGCAAAATTGCATTTGCAAGTAAAATGCTGCTGTACAACACAACAATAATAACAATGGACTGGATCCTAAGATCCATCTTATAGGTGACATATGCAAACCGCTTGCATGAGTTCTCTAAAAAGCAACATCGACAGCACAGATGTTACTATTAGAAAATCCAACAAAGTTCACCTAAGTGTCCAGAACGTTAGACGAAATAGCAAGCAGAGTGCTCACGGATCCGGTCCAATAACCTTATCCTGAAATATAAATAAAATATATATTCTTAGCATGACTTACTGGAGGGCCAGGTGGACCTGGGGGTCCAGGAAGTCCAGCGGGGCCAGATGGTCCCTGTTAAACAGAAAGCAACAACCTTAATCTTATAATCTAATACACTTGTGAATGTTTGCAGGCATTAAGAATGTCATTATAAAAACTTTTAAGAGAAGCATCTGTGTCTCAATTCAGTTTTTAAAAGTTTTAAGTTATTAAGTATGTATAACATAGAAACATAGAAACATAGAAAGTGACGGCAGATAAGAGCCACATGGCCCATCCAGTCTGCCCAGTTGTGTATTTAAAACTATACCAACCCAAATTTATTCTATATTTTGTTTGACAATACCCTTATATTTATCCCAAGCATGCTTAAACTGTTCTGTAGTATTAGCCTCCACCACTTCTGATGGGAGGCTATTCCACTCATCAACTACCCTTTCAGTGAAGTAATTCTTACGGACATTTCCCCTGAACCTACCACCCTCCAGTTTATAAGCATGCCCTCGCGTTCTACTACACCTTTTTCTGTGAAAAATGCCCCCCTCCTCCACCTGGTGACATCCCTTGATATATTTGAAAGCTGCTATCATATCACCCCTCTCCCTTCTCTGCTCCAAGCTATACATATTTAATTTCTCTAGTCTTTCTGTATAGTTTTTGTTGGTCATACCATGTACCATTTTGGTGGCTCTTCTTTGCACTNTCTCTAATGTATTAATGTCCTTCTGGAGATATGGCCTCCATATAAAGCATATACATATGTCATCTATACAAGCAAAGCCACTTTCCAACAAAAAGGAAAACAACTCTAATTTAGTCTATACAGAAGTTGCTTAATGTGTATAGTTTTTGGTAAAATTTCTTTATAAAGCAGATGTATATATATAGCTTTATGACGAGAGGCCTTACCGCTGGACCTTGGGGTCCTTTACCGCCTGGTAATCCACTTGGTCCAGCCAGACCCTGCAAATATAATACATATATAAGATTCAGAGGACAACTCAGACAAGAGAAAAAAATAATAAACATGGTTGAGATGTGTAGTGTGAGATTGCTGGCTGGTAACACGATAACCTACATTTCATGTGCAGGCAACAAATTGTTTCAGAATTCATGTTAATAGGTTTGTAGAGAGAAGGAACACACAAGAGGCTAGAGAAAAACAACTGAACTAGAGCCCCCAAATGTGAGAGGTTGGGCAGACCATGGATTAAGGATTGCTTGAATAAAAAAAAAACATGAAAAGCATATAGATCAATTAATAACAAGTAATTGAGCTCCTCAGACTTACAGGAGGTCCTGGTGGTCCTCGTCCCTATAGATAAGAGAATAACAACAAAACAACTAAATTAGTTTCAGAATAAATGTAAATAATACACATGTGGTCAGTCAAGCCTTATAGTTTATGTGTAAATTGCCAGATAACATATAAAAAGAGTTGAGATGACCTGCACAAAAACATGCAGGTCTAAGATCTTTGAGGGTCATGGAGTTGTGATACTCACTGCAGGTCCATCTGGCCCAGGTGGTCCAATACTTCCCTAAAACAAAACACAAAATACGACCATTATAAACAATTCTTTGTGTATAATTTTTTGTGTCTAATTTCTATCTGCCCTGCAGAAGCTGCATTATGTAAGTGGTAATGTCACAGAGTCTGTACAAGCTTACAAAATACTTGGGCTCATTTATTAAAATTATTTTGCTTGCAGTGAACCACAGCAACCAATTAGCTTTGATAAGATAAGAACAAATTTGTCAATTAAATTAAATGGTGTTATTTGTAGTGGCAAATTGCAAACATACAAGTAAATAATTATATAATCACTAGATAGAATTATCATGATGATAGCTAATTATTAAATATGTGCACTATTCCCAATATGTTATTGTAGTCTTCAGCAGTTTTTCAAGAAAAATGTTTTATATCTATATTAACAGCATTACTGTTCACCACACTCAGCAAAGGGACGCCAAAATCTTTTATATACTCTGAGGAGGAGGAGATAATTCTTATGGAATCATGGAGTAGCTTTGCCTGCATAAGGTCCTAGTAACAGGAAGATGTTTAGTTAGTGAGCCCCCCTTTCCCCCACAATTCCCCTGACCTGGCAATTTTCATTCAACCTGCTCAATGCTTAGTGCCAATACTGACCAAGGATGGTTAGGATCACACAATGAGACACTGTCACTCCCTTCTCTAGTGAGGAAAGGAAGGAGCTAGCAGTGCTTACACTGCTAGACCCCATCCCCTAATTCAGTTGTGTAGTTCAGCGGTCTGTGCAACTGCTGACCACACTAAACAGCCTAGACCCTTCCCCAATAAGCCTGACCACCTCCACCTAGCTTAATTTAGGTGGGGGGGGGACAGTTCTCTGGCATACAGAACCATGTTCCTTATGCCAGGGAATCCACTCGTGCACATCTGATGCACGCCATTGCACTTTTAGCTGACTTCTGTATGGGTGTGTGCGGAAGTTGGCTATCGTAAATACAGCTGTATCCGGTCCATCATTACTTACTAATGAACACATTGCTAGGGGATTTGGTTGTATGAAATTATCTGTATATTTTAAGAATATATTGATTTGCCTAAATCAGTGGTTCATAAACGTATCATCAGGACCCCTTAACAGTGCATATAATGACACCACTTCAGGACCTGTTCACATATGTCAGTCAGTAATGAACACACCTGTGCTCCAGCAAGGAGACCTGGAAAACATGCCCTGTTAGGGGGTCCCGAGGATAGGTTTGAGAACCACTGGCCTACATATAGCTTAAGTAACCTCTTATGGGGCCGATTCAATCTTCTTTGTGCAAATTATTTCTCCCTTATGCAAACAGCGTAAACTCATACAGCCACGTATAAAAAGACTCAATCCTGTCATACCATAAGCATGTCTTCGTGCTGGATTAAATCGCCTAAATTTGTCTTCGACCTGCAAGCCCTCCATTCTGGACACAAAACTGCTCCTAAGTTGCATACATCTCTGCATGCATGCATAAGGGTGTTATACAAATTAAGATCCATACATCAAGGGGCAGAGGCCATCCCATGTATGATTAACAGGGTTCCTCCCACTCACCACTCACCACAGCACACAGCTAAGTTACATCCCCAGAGGGAGACCACCTCCATACAACCAGTGATGGCATGTGCAGGTTCCCATTCTGGAATGTACGATTGCACAGCTAATTAATGCATGCTGCTTCAGGATCTAGTACACTGTCATGGGAATGCGCGGGCCCAGGCGGGACATGGGACTGCACAGGCCCAGGTAGGACATGGGACTGCACAATCATATTGTTGTAACCACTAATGAAAGGCAGTGTGGAGCCAAAAATCTGCACAGTTTGTTAAATTTATATAATTTGAATATAATTTGATGAATATATATTTGGTCACATACCCTAGGAACCTACAAACCCTTATTTTAGCTAGAACACATTTAAAAATCTGATTCTGTACAATGTGCTACCATTAAAATAAATATAAGTTTATCCATACTACCAAAAGGAGGCTGTTTGGGGGTGGGGCAAAACTTATGTGCAATAATAGGTTTACTAGACATAGGCGGTGCTTGATGTAATTAAGTCCCGCCTATATAAAGTAAGCATCAGGGTTTCAGATAGTGATTTACATGAAATTACTGGCAGAAAGCTTTAGTCCAGAAGATTTGTCTGTTCTCCTGAGAAACCGGAAATGAAGAAAATCATGAGTCTCCCAGAACCTCAAGTACAATGCCCTGTTTTTTTTTACCAATAACCTACTCGTTCTCCTGGAGGCCCATCAGGTCCAGGCTTTCCATCAGGTCCAGTTAGTCCCTAAGAGGGAGAAAGATAAAATATCAGTTAATAAGTGGGACAATTATTTGATTCTCCATATTAACTTTCCTGTTTTCAAAACAAACTAATGATTTCTGTGTAAGTGATGTGTCACATGTAATGCACCTGGTTGTACTTATACATGGCTGGAAAACAAAAGCCAATAAATGAAAGCCATCTTAGGCACCAAATGTTAAAATAACAATTTATACATCAAGTCACTTCTAAAAAAAAAAAAATCATAAAAAAAGTGTTCTTGGGCAGTCTTTATCATGTTTAGGTAATTACTGTATATACTCGAGTATAAGCCTAGTTTTTAAGTACAATTTTGTACTGAAAGTCCCGCCCCCCCGCCCTCGAGTCATTGTCCTTTATGATGTCAATAAGTTATCCCAGTTTTTTTTAGGTGAAATTAGGTGCTTATATTCATGTCAGCTTATACTCGAAGATATATGTAGGTACCAGTAATTTAAAGTTTACAGCGTCTATACATATTTACATTAACTTATGTCGGTATTAAATGCAATTTTATTCACAGCATACAGTTATAATGTATCCAATCAGCATGTTTACAACTAATCAACAACAACAAAAATGTAGAACATGCCATTCTCCAAGACAGAACACATATGTGAGAAAAGGGTGTAGTGTAATTGTAGTCTTAAGTAGTCCAGGAAATGTACAAAAATTGGGATATGAATCAAAGATAGTTGGATGGATACAATCTTGGTTACAGGATAGGCAACAAACAAGGGTTGTAGTAAATGGAATCATTTCAGGGGATGGTAAGATGACTAGTGGAGAACCCCAGGGAATGGATTAGAAACAACTGTGGAAGGAAAGAGATTTAGGGGTTATCATTTCATGTGATATAAAGGTAGCTGGGCAATGTAACAAAGCAATGAGAAAGGCAAGTCAGAAGCTTGGTTACATAGGGAGAGGAATTAGTAGCAGAAAGAGGGAAGTAGTAATGCCTCTCTATAGGGCACTGGTGCGGCATCACCTAGAATACTGTGTTCAGTTCTGGAGGACATATCTCCAGAAGGACATAAATACATTAGAGAAAGTACAAAGAAGAGCCACCAAAATGGTACATGGTATGACCAACAAAAACTATACAGAAAGACTAGAGCAACTAAATATGTACAGCTTGGAGCAGAGAAGGGAGAGGGGTGATATGATAGCAGCTTTCACATATATCAAGGGATGTCACCAGGTGCAGGAGGGGGGCATTTTCAGAGGAAGGGGTGTAGCAGAACACGAGGGTAACACGTATAAACTGGAGGGTGGTAGGTTCAGTGGCAATGTGTGAAATGTCTTCATGAAAAGGGTAGAAAAGCCTCCCATCTGAAGTGGTAGACCATAACACAACAGAACAGTTTAAGCATGCCCGGCATTACAAATAAACTGAGGTCGGTATAGTTTTCTATGTAACATTAAAATGTAAGCAGAAGAAGTATAGTACATGGATACTTCTTCCAAGGACAGTGCAATTTTCATAAAAAAAGACCAGACATGTAGGGGTATATTTACTAAGCGGTGAGATTGCAGTCAGATTGGAAAGTGGGGATGTTGCCAATAGCAACCAGATTTAAGCTCTCAGTTTCACTCTGGAGAATGTGAACTTGCATCTGATCAATCTCACTGCAATCTTACCGCTTAGTAAATATACCCCATAATGAGGAACAGCTCATACACAGGACGTAGAAATGAAACAATTTTATTTGTTTAAACTAGTGATCAGAGAATACACTAACAGCCTAGTTAGGATGGCCTACTATACTGCAAATGGTCTACTATTTGCAAATTTCTTTTTTATTATTAGTAGTCTAGATGACCTATATTGGAAAGAGAATGTGAAAGTTACATGGCAACATATGTAATTCTGATAAATATGTATATAGTGGATTGCTGATATAACAGCTAAAGGTAAAGGTTTAGATTAGAATGTTATGATTTAGGATTAGCAATTACATAAATCTTTAAAGTGTTTTTATTCAACAATAGATCTATGCACATAGTTTCTACATAACTTTTTCTAAGGGTTAATACATTGTTTTGCATAAACACCAATGGCAGACTACAAGATTATTCTGCACTGCATTAAAAATTCACTCTGTGAAAAACAACTCAATAGTCACACTGCTCCCACATCCATATTTTCAATTACCCAGGAACAAATGCAAATGATTTATAAATGATTTAAGTACATACATCAATTCCAGGCAATCCAGACAGTCCAGGCTTTCCAGCTTCTCCTGGTTTTCCGGGGGTTCCTTTTGGTCCCTAATGAAATAAGACACAGTACTATATACCTATTTTCTGAGTGTATTTAGGAAAGCCTAGTTACTGAATGGTTCATAACATGTCAACCTCATACTAGTTCTATGAAGATTAATGGGATTACAAAGGTAATGCTTGTGGAAATGTTTAGCGAATAAAAAGATGGATCATAACAGCCTGTACATGCTATCATACACCTGCATACCCCATTCTATTGCAAACCTCCTGTCTTGTACTTACTGGGCGTCCAGGTAAACCAGCGGGGCCCACTTCACCCTGTCAAAGAAATGATAGGAGTGCGTTAACATTGGTGCACAATTTAATTTCCATAATTACACCACATTGCAATTCAATCTAATCTACAAGCAATCTTGGGAAACACATTGTACTTACTATCAATATCCAACAGCATACTATGAGCATGGTTATATATTTATGTGGGCAGGGCAAGAACACTTACCGCAGGAGAGGGAGAACAGTACTCATATACTATAGGCATAGGCAGCTTTACTATAATGAGCCCACCCCCTCTTATGCCCTGGGCGCGGGCACTGCCCTAGTTACAGCACTGATACCCAATATACCTCTTTACCAATTAAGCTCATCATTGTAAAACACTTCTATTCATTTATTTCATTACATTATTTTATCATGGGTGCGGCTGATATAAGGAAAGAGGGGCCTGGGGCAGCCAACCATCTTGCACAAACTAAGCTGTCAGAGACTGGCAGCTTACAGCAGTGCTCAGCATTTAGTCTATAAGTGCTGGTCATAAAAACATATACATAGACTGTGTGCCAAGTAGCCAGCAGTGCAATGCCCAGGAGGACTGTACACATATATCCGATGTGATGTTTAGTTGAAAAATACGCAACTGTGACACCTGCTCAACCATAGTGTAATTCTGTATGGAACCAGGGCAGTGATTCAAGTATGTATGTCTTCATTTCACACATCATATTATGAATGTATACAAAAATTGCCAGCTGTACATAATGTGAGAAAACACATTGTACGGTCTATTGAACCTGTCTAATCAATGTGTGATTTAAGCCTGTTTTCTGTGTGTGGGATCATTGAGGTCACAGGGCTCCTTGAGAAAACTGATTTAAATGCAGTTGTTTCCAATCACCAATGTTCCAATTAAAGTTTGATATTATTACTATATTTACTGTTGCTATTATTTCAATGAGTGTTATTTGGTGAAGTGACTGGATACCCTAGCAAGCCATTGTAGACATGTGCATTCCATTTCAACCACAGTATGGAAGCCTGAATCAGAACATATTAGGGGTAAACACAACACTCTGAAATGTATTGCTCTTAATGTCTTGATGAGTTGGAAAAACCTCCATTTCAGTAGTGGATTTGCACATTTAGATTCAGATTCACTCTCTCACGACTTACACTCTCATGGGCAAAATCATGTCGAATTACAGGGGAGGTAAAATGAATTAATTGCAGTCAGTATTACGGGGGAGAGATGATGTTTCCTAGCACAAGTCTCTGTATCAGTATTCTGTGTGCAAAATGCAAAAATAAAGTATTCTCCCTGCATGCAAACACTGACATTCATTTTACTCCCCCCCTGCAATTCAACATGGTTTTACCATGAGAGTAAGTCATGGGAGTGTAAAGATGTGAATCTGGCCCTTAGTACGTACATAAAGGCCGCAACCTATACTTAGTAACGCAGTGTAAAATTGTACCCAACTAGAAAGTATAATTCATTGTGCCCAACATCTCAAATAAGTGAATGTTCTACGACAAAACCCAGTTAGCTCAACTTATTTTAAAGGAACCCAAAAAATAAAATGAACTGGACTGTACTTTTCCCATGTCTTATTAAGATACCACTTTCTTCAGTCAGAAACAAAAGCAGACTAGACAACTAAAACTAGAGAAAGAAAAGAATCTTACATACCCAATATATACTTTGTTATGGAGCCTCTCTTCTTTAATGAGTAAGGCTTTTACTGGAATCCCGTCAGTAACTAAAAGCTATGCATACTGCGCCAGAGTCTACATCCACCACCCAACTTCAGCATGCAAATTGCAGATCCCTTAGTGTACAGATTCCCTATGTTAGGAGATCCATCCACTAGACTGGGCCTGCCCACTTCCCACCTATATTACCCTAGCTCTGTGGGGAAGGTATATTTAGATTATACAGCATGGGTTGGGTTGGGTTTGGGGGAACCCTGTGGCTCAGGAAGCGGTCACATAAAGAGAGCAGGAAGTGACATGGGAATTCAACGCCCTCTCTCCGTCACATGCACAGACATGGATCTGGTCCAGTGGTGGGATTCAAATAAATTAACAACAGGTTCTATGTCCCATGGCTCTACTTAAGCCCCGCCCTGATTTCACCAAACCAAATCCGGCCAAAATTTAATTGTTTTAGAAAAAACCATAATGCTATCCTCAATGGATCCCCATGTATTGTCCATGGTGTTTACCCTATATTGTGCATGGTATATTTCCCTGTATTGGTTTTCATTAAACCAAGCCCACACATCTCTACCCATTAACAAGCGGTTCTAAGAACCGATACCTATATTAGGTACAGGTTCTATAGAACCTGTTAGAACTGGCTGAATCCCACCACTGATCTGGTCTACTATGAGGAAGAGGAACAGAATGAGAAATATCCTGGGTACACACCTAGGTATTTCAGACGATGGAGCAACATATCACCATTCCGTAAAATTCCATTTTGAAAATGTGATTAAGCGATTTTGTGTACTTTTGTGTACAAAGATGAGATGTGATTGATGCAGAGAACACTAAACATGATTGTTTATCATATGATCATCCTGAGAGTGACTACTCAGCTTTACTTATAACTGAATCCATAAGTCTTACACAAATGAGGGATTGAAAGAATTGGTTGGATACAAATCAGTGAAGAGATACTTTTTGTTTTGGCTTTCTGCAGGAATTGTCATATTATACATATTCAGTCTTGTTTATTTATCAGGAGAACCCATATTGCATTTTGAACCAAACTATAAGACATCTATATTTATACTATGCAGGGCTCAGTTAGAATCTCTTTGCAGCACATAATGCGAAACTCTCAGGTAGTGTTAATAATAATAACCAATGACATTTTTTACTGTCCTTTATCCAGTACAAACATTTCAGAGAAATAATAGCTAGAAACCAATTGGATGTTTTAGTCTTCATTTGTAACTGCTCAATACTTTGCACCATGATGTGTTGGAGGATAGTTGGAGTTCATCACAAATTTGACTTTATCCAATAGGAACAGTGTACTAATGGCAAAGGCATAAGTAGAAACAATTGGGCCCTACATAAGGGTTGCTGGCCACATCTGGATGGAAGGACGAGACAGGGAGGGGGTAACAAACCACGCCTCTCCATCTGGTACTTTCATACGGCTGCCAGCCATGCATCCACAAAATGTCGACCACTCTGCACATATCCAGTGTTAAGGAGAACATCTACAGCCATCCTGTCTGTCCCACTGCCAGCATCACAGCCATCTATTCCATCCCCCTG
>JABWIB010000174.1:21194-33703 GCA_016617825.1 Platyplectrum ornatum | reverse complement strand
CATCTATTCCACCCCCCTGCCATCCTGTTTGTCCCACTGTCAGCATCACAGCCATCTATTCCATCCCCCTGTCATCCTGTCTGTCCCACTGCCAGAATCACAGCCATCTATTCCATCCCCGTCTTCCTGTCTGTCCCTCTGCCAGCGTCACAGCCATCTATTCCACCCCCCTGTCATCCTGTCTGTCCCACTGCCAGAACCACACAGCCATCTATTCCATCCCCCTGTCAGCAGAGGACAGCACTGAGCACTCAGAGGCTTGATCAAGGGGCCTGGCCAACCCTTCTTCTGGCCCTATATCAGCAGGTTTCTTCTATGAAAATCTATATATGAGAGTTTGGTTTAGAGGCTGTGGGGCTGATCCAGATTTACAACTAACTACAAAAAGGTGCAGACAAGTAACATGTAAGCATGTGAAAGTTATGGTAGCTATAATGCATTTATATAATCAAGCCAACACAATCATGTTTATTTNTGTTTTGTCTTTATGATCAGTTCTATGCAGTATTTAAGATGTGCCTATATCTGTCATATATATTAGTCACCGTGGCTGCTACTTCATAAAGTGCACTTCGAAAAATTGCATACTTGCAAAAAATTTCAGGTTCAGGCCCAAAGTCTATATTAGATTTTATAACATTATGTTCTTATGAATGTAGCATTGTATGCCTAAACAAATATTCAAAGAAAAACAGATAAAGGGTTAGGGGTCATTTGTTTCCCTTATAATAGTAAATGTTACACTCAGTGTACCAGATTTTAAGTACTATTGACTTACTCATGGCTTACTCACAAGTGTGCAAAACCATGTTGAATTGCAGAGGAGTTAAATTTCATTAGTTGCAATTAGTATTAGTTTAAAACTGTATGCAAAAACTAACATTCATTTTACCTCCCCTGCAATTCAACATGGTTTTACCCACTTGTGAGTAATTTGTGAGTAAGCCAATAGTAAGTAAAATCTGGATCATGTATGTGTAATATCTTTATTTTAAAAAATTTGGATTTATTGGATTTCTGGGGGAAAAAAAGATCAGAGATTTTTCCGTAAAATGATCCATTGTGTGATTAAAGCACTTCCTATAATCAAGATCCCCGATTCCACTGCAGTTGGAACACTCTATGGAGTTACCCCTAGTCTGAATTGTACTTAAGGTTTCAGACAGCCTTTAATGTACAATATACAGGGTGGAATAAACATGAACTAATCTACTATAAGCTGATGAAGTTACTGTATAAGTCATGTTGTATTGATAGTGAATGCAGAAGATAAACATAGGTTTGCAGAGCGGGAGCACAGTGGACATATGCCTCCTCAGTGAGAAGAGGCGTGATGATAATGTAAATGGACAAGATGTCAGTTTAGAAAACATTTATGGAAAATATCAATAAGGGATCCAGGCTGTAAGGATAATCATGTAATAGCTCGGAGTCATGCTATATTGTTGAAGCAATAGACAGTGTTATTCATAGGATTTGTTGTGTCTCAGGAATAAAATAAATGAAGAGTGTGCTGTGCATAAGGTGAGCATAAGGGACTGCAGCAGCACACACAAAGCTCTGTGTAGACGCTGGTCCCTCCTGGCAGGAGGCTGGGAGGGGAGGGGGCGCCTGCAGCATACACAGAGCATCCTTTATATTCCATTGAATAAATACGCTGCTCTTTTTAGCACACAGGAATTCATTTAACCATTTATCCGCCACAGCAACGCATTGTAAATAAATATGCTGATCCCACCGCAGTGGTGACAGGGTTAACCTTTCTATTGGTTCTGTGCATACTTAAGTTGCTTTATGCAGTGCGCCCATACCCATCCTATCAGGTCATTGCCGTTACTCACATCTATTCCATCCTTGCCCGGTATTCCAGGGGGTCCAGGAGGACCTGCGGGTCCTGGTGGTCCAGCTCTCTGTAAAAGGATAAACAATGGGTCACTTACAGACAGACAGAGAACTGGGAAAGGTCAGACAGGTGACAATCACTTGGGGACAGCGTACAAACACAATGTAGGTAAATGTCTGTATATTGGTTTCTGAGTTGGACTGGTTAGTCTACAGCATAAATGTTGTAAACTGATTAATATATGAATCATTAAATGTCGTTTTTCAGCAATACAAATGGCC
Source organism: Platyplectrum ornatum (assembly GCA_016617825.1). Taxonomy (NCBI): domain Eukaryota; kingdom Metazoa; phylum Chordata; class Amphibia; order Anura; family Limnodynastidae; genus Platyplectrum; species Platyplectrum ornatum. The sequence goes on along the minus strand of JABWIB010000174.1, from coordinate 31,579 downwards.
TATCCCACTGTAAAGAACATACTGAATGAGGCCTTTTGTTTTTTTACATATCTTCAGTGAAGATAACGAGTCACAAAATAAAAAGCCCTGGCTTCCTTGCCTAAACTTATTTTCAGATTACTTCCGCTGGCTTGTAGCTATTATAATAGATCTTCCCAATCTTCATCTGTAATGAAGTATTACATTAGAAACAAGTATGGGACTTGTTGCTGTTTTCCAGATACCTATCCAAGCATCCTCCTACATTCCCAGGAACACTAATACAGAGAACACAGAGCCCCTTATGCAGAGAACCTTGTACACTGCCGTATCCTAACAGACCTGGCTTTCATAGAGTCACACGCTGCTACTAAACAGGCACTAGCCCAGGTACACCAGCAAGAAATATGTAACACCACTGTCGCTACTAGATGATATATTTTATAGTAACCAGTGAAAATAAAATAATTAGCATATAAAAAAGTGCAGATTTAATCTATGGCCATGCTATTTTTTTTTATTATAGATAAGTGGTATTACACAGCTAATTAATAAATAATACATCTAATGCAAAGCTGCCATATTATAAAAATAGGATTGTACACTTCTGAGGTTGGATTGTGGAGTATTCAGTGGAGACACTACAAGATAACACTGTAGCTGTACTGTCTTCTATGTAAGCCTATGATTCCTATACGATGGACAGCTTTCTAACTGGAGTTTTCTATGTTTGTCACTAAATTAAGGATGCATATTTATGACTTTATTTATGCAATGGGATATACAAAATCAATCAATACCAAATCAATATTATTATTACACATGTATCTGATAAGTGCAGGCTGGTACTGTGACATGAAACAGTATACATTAAGACATGAGGAATGTCAGTAGGTGAACACACATAAATGGTGCAGTGTCTGAGCAGGCAGGAAGTGTATTACTCCTGTGCAGAATAAGCTCGCTTTGCTTACATAGCTGAAGAACGTCTATTGATGTACAAAAAGTTGGGATAAAATAGTCTGCATACATGAAGGAACACAAGCGTGTCTTTGTTCACAATGGAGGAATTATTGTCCAGCCACTTACATTCCACGAAGAAAGGGGTCTACTAAGGTGGAATGAGAAATTACTTCTGATGTATGGGTAATAAAATGACTAAGAAATACTACATTTATATAACAGTCATTTCTGAATATGAAATTCTTAATAATTGGTATCAATGCTGCAAGACTGACACTGCAGTCATTATTAGTACGTTACAAGAACATGTTAAATTGTTTATTATTACAACTGCTATGAGAACGATATTCTGGGCACCATATGTTTCCAAGAGCTTAGGAACTTGTTATTGCTCCAGAATGTACGGAGAATGACAACAATATACAAGTGCTGAATTCACACCTCACTGTGAGATGTAGCACACTGTAGGTAAAAACCAATATTAATTAGGATTCTCTGCTATACACAAATACAGACTTCTTAAATGTAGTTTGAGTATAAATGGTTATTCATTTCTGGAGAAACCTGTGAGCACATATATTTTTAGTTGCAGAGAAACAGTTTTGCAGCCAGGTGTGAAAGAAGTGCATCTTACAATACAGACAAGAGACAAGTTCAGCAGGGATACAGAACAAATTATATATATATATATATATATATATATATATATATATATACACACACACATACTGGAACATGGCTTACCTGCCCTTGGGATGTAACTAGGTGGATTATTAAAAGGAACCCAAGAGCTGGGAACCTGGCCATATTCACCCGGAACCTTCGCCCCTCAGCTGGCTGCAAACTGACCTAGTTCCCTCTCGGCTGGATTGGAGCCCCTGAGTGAGGGGTGTCTGACTCCAGATAAAGTTCTGTCTGCTGGTCCAGGGAAGTGGAGAGCAAGGGGGCTTCAGAGCGTCGGAGGTGGGGAGTGTGTGCATGCAGGGAGGGGGAACCTGAGTCCCACCTATGAATGAGAGTACTCATTAGCACTAATGATTGGCAGCTGTGTTCACTGGAATGCAAGGAATAACAGGGATATGACAGAGGTGGGGACCATGTTTGCTTCAGAGCCCACCTCCTGCTATTGCTATAATTCTCAGCCTTACACTGGACCCACATAAAGAGGGCATCACTTTAAAATGCTCATTCATTTTTAAATGTGCCATTAACCGTGTGGCAACCAAAGCTAAAAATAGCAAACTTCAAATAGCTTTATATGAAAAAAGAAATATAAATGATGGGATGAATACATTGTATGATAAACTGGCTCCATGATCATGTGAAATAGGAAAATCCAATATTGAGAAGAATGCAGAAAACCAAACAAGATCTTATAAATGTTAATATATATGTATTTGTATTTTGCAAAAGCTATTACAGAGTATAGAAAATACTATATGGAAAGAACGGACAATATACAATGTGTTATAGCAGGAACACAGTTTACATGATGTCTGGTACAGGTAAAATTATTGATTTACCATCTGATTTGCTGGCTACACCTTACTGCCATTTGTATACAATATTATACACCCCTACGGTTGTTCCCAATATCCCTCTAGCTAGATGCCCACAGCAGCAGCTGCACAATTTTATAGGATCCTAACACAGTATGACTAAGCATCCAACAGGAGATCCTCCCTGTCCATACATTACAAATACTCCCCTATTTTGAAGGCTTCCAAACCCATGACCCTGCCTTAAGATTGAACTTACATGGTATAGGACATCTGGGTCAGTGCATTCTAATTTTAAGCCCTGCCCTATGTAAACACAACATGTAGTCTGACATGCATGTAATTTCTTAATAGCGATAAACATTTACACAAGAAAAGAAAGTGAAAAAAACACATGATCTACCATTCTCTTTATTCGGAGCAAATACCAGTAATCCAATAACTAATTTACTCCCGCAGTTCCTTTCCTCGCCTGTTTCCCTGCCTTCAGCACTTGGTTCACTCACCATAATCTTTTTTTTTTACATCCCCTCCATTTATTTCCGTACACATTTGTGATGTCAGCATATCCATACCCCACATAGTTATCACTTCTGCCATTTGGTATAGCTCAAGGGTAGGCAAACTGCAGCTCTCCGGGTGTTGTCAAACGTCGAAACTTGGTTCAACTGCATAGACAAAGCATGCTGGGACATGTAATTTGACAACACCTGGAGAGCTGCAATTTGCCTAACCCTGGTATAGCTCATGGTTAAAAAATACAAGCTGGATGCTTCCACATCCTTACAACCCGTTCCTGCTTTCCCACATACTACCAGATGAGATATCTGGTATCTTCCTGGTTGGTATTCTACAACATTTAGGTCTTGGCCCAATGTGCTCTCAGTGGGTCATTTCTTAATGTCTCTATCCTTGACACCTTGCTCCACTCCTTACGATCTGCCTTTCCCTTCTCTTAGTACTTGACGCATATTATGTATCTTGGATTTCCTCAACCTCATTGTTTAGAGAATTTATATAGTCTAAAGTTTCCCCCCGTCTATTACACGCCTTCAATTGGACCTCTCTAGATGGAAATCAGGGGGTTTCGCCTGGCTGGGTAGGATTAATGTTATCAAAATGACAGTCCTCCCTCAGATTTTATATCTGCTGCAAGCCCTCCCGATATCCATCCCTCAACAATACTTCACATCCCACCAAACTCTCATCCAGGACTTTATTTGGGGTGGGAAGCCATCACAATTCAGTCAGGATATTTTGTTTCGTAAACACTCCCAAGGCGGGCTTCAACTCCCGAACCTTCTGGAGTATTACCATAAACTCTCCTTTCTAGAATCTTTACTGGTCTAGTACACCCATAGTTAAGCAAACAGTGGGTGGAGATTGAGAGCGGTTCCAAAATAGTCCCTTTGTTTTTGTGCCTTGGCTTCCTAAGCTTCCCTCCTCCTCACACCCCCTTATGCATCCCTTACGCCGATCTTGGGTTAAGCTCCGCAGACTTTCACTCATTACAGACTGTCTCTCCATTGACCCCTTTATCGTGCAACACGGAATTTGCTCCTCGCATCTTTCTTTCTACCTTCTCCCTCTGGGGAAGGGGAGGTGCAATGGTCTTGTGTCTCCATTTCCTTGATAAGGGGAGAGTCTTGCGGCTCATCAGCAGCTGCTGTTGCTCAACCCTATGCTTTTCGGCTGTATCTGCAGGCGAGGGTCTACTCTTGGAACCACTCACCCCCTTGGAAGGCCTCTGCATCCAACACCAATACCCTAGGTACACTGTTAGCTAGATTTACAAGCTCTTGCTAGACATTCACTACGATACTCCACCTCTCTACACTAAGCTCTGGAACACAGATCTTCATAGACAAGATAGAGCACACCTTTGGGCTAAATTGTTCCTGGCCACTCCTACTAGATCTGTAAGCCTCTGGATACAAACTGGTCCATCTTACTAGTTAAAGATCTGGCCTCACATATGTTGGGGACCCCAGTACCTTCAGGACCGTCTTTCTGGCTACTGAACTCTAAGTGGTTTGATAAACTTGATCTCTATATCTCTACTGATGACATTACATTATTGTCTGGTGCTGACAGTGTCCCTGAAATGCTTGGCTGGAATTTAAGACTACTTTGCTTTGCTCAGGAAGTTGCTCATCCTCTAATGTAAGGGTTGTGTCTATCTTTTTAGGGTGTTACCTTGCTCCCCTGTGGATGGTCTTCTGCCACGGTGAAAGGTTGGTGCTCCCTTCTTATACAATGTTCCGTCCTACCTTCAATTTGATATGTGTAGTCTGGATGTCCCCCCCCCCCTCCTCCTCCTCTTTCTTCCTTCTCTACCCCTTTATCTCTTCCTTTTACTCCTTAACCACTAGTCATTTCTAGTCACATAGGGCCAGATTCAGATCTTAACACACTCATGACTTACACTCTCATGGACAAAACCATGTTGAATTGCAGGGGAGATAAATTTAATTAATTGCAATCGGTATTACAGGTGAGATGTTTCCTAGCCCAAGTCTAGTAACACTGGTTAACATCTGTGCAAAATGCAAAAATAAAACATTCTCCCTGCATGAAAACATTAACATTCATTTTACCTCCCCTGCAATTCATCATGGTTTCTACTGTTATTTCACTGTGGCCATGGAAGCATTCTGTTTGTTGACATCATCAGGTTTAACCTTGTCTGTCTATGCTCTCCATCGTGCTTTGTATGTACAAGCTTGTATTTAATGGTTTCCAAATAAAGACACACACACACAAACAAATTAACTTTTTTTATAATTTTTTTTACTTTACAAAGAAAAGCAGAACATGTTTTACACACATTGTTTCAGATATACAAATCTATGTAAATAACTAACAAGGTAGATTTATTTATCATTAAAAAAGCCCCACCCCTCCCCAGCTTTATGGATGCATCAGGTACATTCATTATGTTTAAGGAGCTTTCTCACAGCTTCACAGATATGATACAATCAACACATCATCTACTACTTTCCTATTTATTTATTTTTTTCATTTTACTGTACACATTAATAATTGCTTCCTAGTTAGAAACATACAGAACAGTAAAGGTACAACAATTCTGCCATTTTTAAATGTCTCTATTACTGCTATCTGTAATTTTTTACCAGATCAGAACTTCAACGATAATGAAGCATAGTCTACTCACGTTTTCTCCAACAAAAACATTAGAGGTTTTAAAAAAGTACATTAAGTACCTAAGTAACCAATATTCTCTTATGTCACAATACTACAATGCTACCTATGGCAAGAAATCATTTGAACTGAAATTTCACAATGGCGGAAACTATTTGATGCTTAGCATTAAATGTTTACAGAAAAAATAATAAGGCTACAGCTTTATCAACTAGCACCAATACAGAAAAAAGGGTACACACAGTTTGATTATTCAGAAAAAGCTTCATAAAAGTTAATTTCTTCTGTCAAAAAACATCAATTATATTAAAAATTCATTTTCAGTGCCCTGCTGGATGGGTAATTAAGGCCGCAGAGCTGTCAGGTAACAGCCCAGTGCTGGGACAGCGCTTCACAAATTTATTTCATAAAACATGACAAGCATGGATAACGTAGCATCTGAACCTCCAGATCTTCCACTGGGACAATTCCTAGTGTATTGAGAGTGGTCAGCTATACCCTGGGAGAGGCTTAGCTACCTCTGTAACATAGCCATAGATAAAAATCATTCTAACTAAGAAGTCATCTCACTACTCCTGTGTCTCACAGTCTTCAGAGTGTTGCTGCAAGTTACATACTGTGTCACCTTGAATATCTACTATAGTATCCTTCACCCCATTAATGCAATCTGTATTTGACTGCTCACCCAATTTAAGCTTTTTGACTTTGTCTTCTACTCTATCTATNGGAATTACATGATTATTTTTATAATCTAGTGGCGTATTAGCACCACTTACAGTAAGCTTTCTTTTGGTACCGGTACCCTTTACTTCCGGACTAGTTTTTGCCTCGTCTGTCATCGCAGTTTCTTTTTCAGGTTCTTTCCCTACAGCTTTATTTTCTCCCCTGTCAGATACATGGCTATAATCATTAGTTTTCTCTGCGTTTCCCTCCACCTCTTGGGCAGATTGCTTCNTACTAGAATTTGCACCTTTAGCTGTATGTCCTCTTGTCATGTTCTTCATAAGGATTTGCTCATGTTCTAATATAGGTTTATGCTGAACTGTTGTATTTTTATAGTATAAGGATCTGAGCGGCAGCCCAGAATGAGCCATCTCTCCATCAACCAAATCATTACAATTCTTATGTTTTGCATTATCTCCCTGTTCATCCAGATTTGCTTCCATTTCATTCTTTGTCATTTTTTTTNCCTCCACTTTTTTATATTTCTTCAGTTCGTTCACAGGGCCCCAAATAAACTTTTCTTGCGGCTTGTAGTTTTCCCAGGCATAGTGCACCAGTTTCCTGCGCTCTCCCTTGTCCTTCACAGTGAACATGAAGTAGTCTAATACGCTTCTTTTTACATTCTGCAAGCGGCTATGACACAACGTTTGCTCCAGGAAAAACCTTACAAGTGGGGCCTGGAAGTGTTCATAGCCCAGCTCCCCCAAACACTTCAGTATCCGTGTGATTCGCAGGTTGTTATGACTTCGGCTATGAAAAACAACAGAANATGCAGATTAGAAATGCACTGGGACTGTGGTCCATTGAACCCCATAAAAGTTGAGTTGAATAAGTTCATCACTCACTTGTTTAGGTTCTTGAACCGATCTAACCAACCTTCAGCCAGAGTTACTTCTCCTGTCTTCTCGCTCAGAAGTTTGATTCCGTAAAATCCCAACATAAGCTTGTATGCGGCAATAAATCTGTCCTTGATATCCTTATCATTTTTCATTATCTAGTGCAGTTAAATACATTGGCATTGGTCAACCATGAAAGCAGTGAAAAAAACAAACTATAACTACAGAATCATAAAGAAGACAAACTATACCTCAATCTCAGCCACTGTCAGGGGTTTGGCACAAGAGTTCATTCCATGCTCCCGAAGAGGAAAAAGCCTTTAATTAAACAAGTCAAAAGATAAAAAACTTGGAAATTAATTTCCACCTTTTTCAGTTTCTATTTCCCAATTGATTCCTTGTTTTGGTAATTGTCGTTGGAATAGCACACTAAATATATGTGAACTCATTAACATCTTGTCACAGGAAATCTTTACAGTACAATGAGGTTATCACTAGCAATATAACTTTGATTAGTCTATAACAAATGTGCAATGTCAATATAACCTGCATATAAAACATATATAGAGTAGATGCATACTTACCACTGAATATAGTAATGATTTCTTTCAAGGGTGGNGTAATCATCCTTCCATTCCTTAAGTAGCTCATCAATGTAAAGTCCTGTAAATGGCAGACTCGGACAGTTAAGCCATACGCCATACTTTATTTTAATATTGTGTATGAAGGATAAAAGAACAGCAATTGTTTTTTTTGCTTTCACCTCCATTTAAAGGCAAACTTGAGCACCACCCAGCAGAAGACCTTTTGGTCCCTTCCACAATAAGTGACTCTTACCAATAAGCAGTGTCCATGATCATGCAAGCTCAATTAATCATGTATATTACCTACTTATTACATCCTTCCTCTAATTTAGGGGTGAGGCGTTACCTGACTAATAGTGGATCATTATAAACAGTTATAAACAATAGTTTCTGCCACCATGTGTGAATTATGTACTGTCCAATGTTGCTGCATTTAAACAGTGTCATTGTTTGGGAGATTTTTGGGAGCTCCTATTTTTTGATAAACAATGGAACAATTTCTTNAGAAAAAAATTCACTGTACTGAAATGTCACAGCAACTATTCCCATCATTCTGTACTGAGGCACCTTGTGCACGTATGGAATTGCAACATATTACTCCAGCAAGGGTTCTGGGATAATCCTTTTGTAGAGTACTCAAAAACAGGTTAGACAGGGGAATCATACAGCTGAAAATCGCTACTAGAAATCTTCCCATCCAACTGACTGAAAAATGTAAGTGTGCCCCCACANTTACTGTACTGCTTTGCCTAGGTCACAATGTCTTTCTGTATTCTCCATGAAAAACGTGGCACAGGGTTAATAAAAGATAGGGTAATTCAATGCCGAATAATCATGGCCTCCAACTTGATCTTCTCANATGAACATGAAACTTGGTAGGGTGGTGGATGATAACTTATACCTCTTTTCCACTGACAAAAAACCCGGGTTTATGCACATAGGTTTATTTTGGTGAAAATGGGTCCAAAGAAAAAAAAAAAACCTGGGTCAAGTGACCCAGATTTTTTTCCAGGGACCAATGCAGGGTTTTACTGGGATTTTTCCCAGGTCGCTGCAGTGGAAAAGGGGTTTCCCTTTAAAACATAGTAGGTAACAATAATGTACTGTAATATATCTGTCAATTCCCCTAAATATGGGAGAGTTGTCTCCCCCTTTTGCTGGAATTGCCCATGTTGGGATCAGTACTATATTATTAGGAAGACCTGTATTAGCCACCTACAGAATTAGGACAGTAAAAGCAACACATTTATCCAAGTCAGTGATTGAGACATAACACAAGATAATGTGCCCAGGAATTCCCACACCTCTCCAAAGAACTGATCTAACAGGATACACCATGTTTCGGTTGACCTCCAAGCGAGCTGAGCAGAACCTGGAACATACTGGTGCTGCTTAGTTCTGATGGTTTAATTATAAATANACACATTATTGCCACTGTAGGAGTTTCAGTATGTAAACGCACTCCTAATGTAGAGCCTTACAGAACCACAGCTGCCCAGCAATTACCCCAGATATGAGAGCAATGTTAGCATAAACTCCCACCAGAATGACGTGGAAGCAAATAAGTAATGCACCAGGTAGGAATTCCAGAACANTGTTTACACGTTTACTCTCTTATCATAGCTACACCCTGGTCCAAATAATGTACACTTTGATGTCTCACAATTTATGGTTTCTGATCATTATGTTTTANGGAAAAAAAGTTAATGTTATAAGAAAGTTATAAACAAACGTGACTCTGTACTGACCATCTGGTTCAAAGCGTCTCTTTTTCTGGTAGAAATCCAGGTTTGGTTGAGAGTTGGAAGTTTCACCCTACAGAAGAGGGTCTTNAGTTAAATCCAAATTAGTGATAAGGATAACAGGCACAGCCTGCNCATTTTGTTGTATGTTTTTTTTTTAAAGATATAGAAAATCTTTGGAATNTACAGATCATGGAAACCACAACTTTCATATGTTAATCAACAAACCTCAGAGACCTTATGTAATTATTTAAATATAAATCAAATGGTGCCACACTGCAATCTTAAAACATTCAACACAATCAAAGTAAATGTCAGTCAATCAAATACAATGTAGACTAAATGTTTTATTTCAAACTGGAACCATTACACTATGTTGTTTTTTAAACATTTTTTCTCAGTTAACATCAAATATTTTCAAGGTATAATACTCAATTGTGTTCTCTGAAAACATTTGCTAGTATCTAATGAACACATTTTTGCCATTTTCAGAACAATTCTTACAAATAAATCCACACAAATATATTGAAAAGAGTGAAAGAAAGTGAAATAAAGAGGATGAGGCACAGGAAAACAAACATTCAATCGTTAAACATACTTAAGACTAGATTCAATCCATCATGAAAGGAGCTGCACCCATGGCCACTATTCACTGTGATGAGAGGCTATGATCAGATTCAGATCTTTAGGCACTAATGACTTAAGGTGGAAAATCGGCACTGACAAACAATATTGTTCTCATGGTTCCCATAGAAAGTTAAAAGAAAAAAAAACCTGTCAAAAATAAAATGAAATAAAAAGTGTCCAGCTGCTTCTTCTGATGCTCTGGGGCCTCTGCGTGTATGAAGATGACTTTGTATATGTATGACGGCGTCACGCATATAGAGCGTCCTCTCC
>JABWIB010000173.1:158123-176741 GCA_016617825.1 Platyplectrum ornatum | reverse complement strand
ACTACAGATACCAGCAACCATAGACCGGTGCCTAGTAGTTCTGTATAAACTAAATCTGTATAACTCCTGATTGCTAACTATACCTATCCATGTAACGAATGCATAGTATAGCAAACATGTGAAGGTGTAGAGAAACGACACTTATTAATAATATTTACTTTGGAGCGAAGCAGCTGCACTGACTTTATGATAAAGGGCACAGTCTACTAAGTGAAGTTCACACCGTCTGCGTTCAGCTTGTGAGTTCACTGTTTTATAATGACAGAGAAGAAAAGCTAAATAAATCCCAAACAAAGCCAGGATTGCATTATCTCTGCTGCATTGTTAATACCTTTTCTAATCCCTGGCTATAAACGTGCCCTGAACAGATCTGGAAGATGTGGAATGAGAGGCAGCCCGGAGGGTGGAGAGCCTGGACAGTGAATTAGGGAGGATAGTCATTGACATGCTATTAGTTGCCCTGGGAGGAGTGTTTGCTAGTTGGATGGATTATAACAGTTGGAGAAAGAGATGAGTACAGATTGTTTGATGATTACCTTTTAATTTGAAGTTAGCAGCTGCAGGAAGGCATCGCTCTCTTACTCTCCTGGCTTTTTCCATGTTCTCTGTGCTCAGCTACTTTATTTTTTAATACTATCTGACTGATTGGTTTGCAGTGACAAGTTTTTCCAGGGACAACCAGGGGTCCCGTGTTGGCCATAAACACCATGTCAAGCCAGAAGATGATGAGGGGCACAAGCTAGCATGTGTAACAGTTGTCTTCCTCCCTCTCTCTTCCCCAGGATCACAAAGGGAGAGATGCAGAGGGCGAGCAAATGGCAGGCAGTACTGGCCATCTCCTTATTGCTGGTCACATCTTCCGTTCAGGGCATCAGTGAAGTGCATTCGGGCGAGAGGAGAACGCTCCTGGATCTCCTGGTGCGGGTCAATGGGGACAGTAGTGCTAGTAGAGAAAGTGACAAAGTCATTACAAGGCGGTACAGCGAGGGTGCCGCTTACTCTGCGGAGCATGCCAGTCATGGACTAGCCACCAGGGAGAGACCACTGTCTTCTGTACGAACCAGCCGCAAGAGACCCACAGGTAAGAGGAGATTTGGGGCTGTTTTGATCTCTTCCGTTTTGCACACAAATGTCATGAAGTTTGTACTTTATAATCCAATCCATACAACAGTTTTTATTGTTAATCTACCCTGAGACTGACTAATCGGTTTACAGGGGATGAGGAGATGTCATGCTGGGATCATGCTCTGCTTGTCAGGCTTCCCACTCCTCGCTTCATTGTGTTGCTGTTGTGATAACCTGTGTACAATGTATCGTGCAGAATGGTAACATATTCAGCAAGTAAAAATCAGGACAATGTATATATTAAATGGAGACACCAAATAGTGCCCCCTAGGGGTTTATACATTATAGATACACGTTATGCAGCCCTTATCAAATATTGTACATAGGACTTACACCAAGGTCCCTTAGATAAGTGGCTATAATAGACAAAATAACAATCATCTAGAAAAGCATGTGTCATCATAGAGCAACACAAACACAAATATGCTGATATCGGGGTATGAGGGGTTTTTGGACACTTTCTCAGGGTAAATAAGCAAAGTCACATAGTCAGTATGTGCTAATAAGTCATTTGAGCACTCACCGTTAGTTGTAATTCAGTCTGGGTCTACCGACGTCTCTAGCATTCATTGCAGGCTCACTCTGTCTTGTGCATGCGACTAGTTCACAGGATCCCTGGTGCGCTCTCCTGGCTGGCTCTGCAAGGGTTAAAGCAGCTGCTGGGATCTTCCTGCCTCCTCATCTGCCGGGTTATCAGTTGCTGTTTAACTCTTTATTGCTGCCTGTGCAGGATCTCCCTGGAAAGTTTTCTTCCATGCAGGAAGGTGGATGGAGGGGGAGAGAAGAGACACAGGAAGGGAGCACTAGTTCAGGATCATTCATTTGTTTCTAACTACTTACAATGTGCAAGTTTTAGAGAGCCATATGTGAAGCTCTGTACTGTACATTGCATGTATACAGGACGGCGCTGCACGATAGTACATTGGTACCGGATATAATTCATAGTGCACTCAGGTCGCAGGACATATCCAGTAGCAATGTACTATCCTGCATCCTCATTCCACTAGCCATGGTAAAGAGTTAAACGACAGCTGCTTTAACCCTTGCAATGCCCCGTGGGTTACAGCTAAGGCATCAGAGCACACCAGGGATCCTGTGAACTGCTCACATAAACTGGCCATACACTATAAGATAAATTGTTCTAATCGAAAGATTTTTTCAAGAGTGGGCAAAACCATGTTGAATTGCAGGGGAGGCAAACTGAATTAATTGCAATCAGTATTACAGGTGAGAGATTATGTTTCCAGCCCAAGTCTAATAACAGTGTAACAGTAACGCTGGTCAGTATCTGTGTGCAAAATGCAAAAAATAAAGTATTCTCCCTGCATGCACACACTGACATTCATTTTACCTCCCCTGCAATTCAACATGGTTTTACCCACTCTTGAAAAAATCTTTCGATTGGAACAATTTATCTTATAGTGTATGGCCAGCTATACACAAGACAGAACAAGCCTGCAAGTAATCTTAGGGGCTGATCCAGAGTTTGGGATTAAGGGTAAGTGTAAGTGCAGATCTGGGCAAAACCAAACATTCAGCTGCGGGGGAGTCAAGTATAAATTGTCAAAAATAAAATTTTCTAGCTCAACTCTAATTTACAAGCTAAATTTAAAGCTTTTTGTGAGTTATGTCTGTGCATGTATTGAATTAAAATTCACATTCACCCCCTCAAATTACAACATGGATTTGTCCAGATCTACACCTTAAAAAAGGTGCACGCGCAACCCTGGATCAGCGCACTAGTCTTGGTAGATCCGGATTGAAATAGCAACGGAACATTACTAACACAACTAACTGTGATCAAATGATGTATTTGCATATACTGGGGCTGATCTGAGTTGCACCTTTTTTTAGGTGCAAGTGTAGAGCTGAGCGAAACCATGTTGCAATGTGAGGGGTGCAAATGAATGTTACTTCTATAGAATGCAGAGAATCATTTTGCTTTTGCACAAAGAACTCACAAACTGAATACAGGTAGATTTATGTTTAATCTGTAAATTAGAGTTGAGCTGTTTTCAGTTTAAACTTGCCTCTCCCTGCAGTTCAGTGTTTGGTTTTGCCCAGGTCTACACCTGCACCTGTTTTGCCCTTACTAATGTATATGTATGCAGTGTATCACCGATCCAGCCGCACGTTGGGAAAGTCTCTTTGTGTCACGACAATTATCAATGTGATCGGCTGTCAGGTTAGATGATGTCTGTGAGTGCTCGTGTGTGGGGGCTAGACCGATTTAATGCGGCTTGTGACTTTGGGGAATTGTGATCTTCTGTAAACTGCCAGCTAGCTGGACGAGCCTCTCTTCAAAGCGTTTTAGACCAGTTTCAAACAAAACAGCTTTAAATTGGTTTCAGCTGCTTTTCTTCTAAAGAAAATGTGGTCCTGCTTCACAGACGAGTTTGGGCTTAATACTGAGATTAATGCTGTGCCGAAAGCAGTGGCATTCCTCTGAGAGAAGATGTGTGAACTATTGAAGTCGTGTAAGTCGCTGGGATATAGCAAAATGGAAAAGTCTTTGCTGAGCTGATGTCCCCTCCAGTGATTTCAGTGAAACAAAAGCCAATATTGCTGGACCTAGTTTCTGCAGTCAGTGATTGAAGCCCTTCCCCCCCTGCCCGGTCACAAAGTTAATTACACCATAGCTGTCTATTCTTTAGGTTAGAAATGGTCGTGTGTGTGTGTGTGTGTGTGTGTGTGTGTGTGTGTGTGAGAGTGTGTGTGAAGACTCCCCTAACTCTAATGACACTGAATGGTATATAAAAGCGATTAGAAGGTTAAAAGACTGAATCCTATGGATGAATGCAATATAGCCGTGTTATAGATGTTTAACGACACAACAGTTTATTAGTCAGGAGGTATAATAAATATCTAAATTACTCATGCTTTTTATGATCGTGTTAATAAGAACAACATGCTATCCTTCTAACCAAGCATAGCAAACATCATATCATGGGTCATAAACATCCATTTCCCTGAATCACAAAAAGTGACGTGTTTAATGACTAATTCATGTTTAATGGGCTAATGGGGTCTGGGGGCTACTAACATATATATTTTATTTTGATTTATAATAAGTATTATTATATAAATAACCAATAAAACTAATTTATAAAAAGTATTATATAGTAATAGTAAGTTTTTTTTTTTAAATACATTTTCCAACGTTTTATGGGACAGATGGGGTTTTGTAATTTTCTTCATTAAAAATATATTGTCTGTACCAATGTCCAATTACCTAATCCACAACCTCCAGAAAAGCAGTACGGATACATACAGGTGCAATTGCAAAGACAGGTTAGTAACACTATGGGGGCATAGACGGGGAGATTAGGGTTAGGCTGCAGGGATTTTATAGAGAACAGAAGGGGAGGTTAGGGTTAGACTGCGGGCAGGGGATAGATTGTAGAAGGGAAAGGGTGAGGTTAGGCTGCAGGGAACCAAGGTTTAGGGTCAGGCTGCAGAGAAGGGAGAGTTAGGGTAAGAATTAGAAGAATGAGTGGAGTTAGGGGAATACTCGCCTGTTGTCTGATAGTCTCCATGGAAGAGGATATGAACTCCACTGTCAAGCGTGAACTTTGGATGTGATACACAGGGACAGAAGTAAATAAAGCTGTTGAATATACCTAATCTCCTAGCATACTGGACTGAGTTACATACAGTATGACTGGAGAGCTGTACCATTATATGTGGACACAATATGATTTGTAGTGTAACATACACATATAAGTCTGGATCCAGTCCTATGAGAGGAGATGCAGAGAGTTTCTCTATTCATTTTACAGTGTCATTTATTATGATTCAGTGAGGTCATTATTTATTAACAGGTCATAAAATCTGATAATATGATTTACTACCTATAATATTATGTCATCAAGTTACCATGAAAATCAATTATCTACTGTAAATGGTGTTTTGTGTTCTAAGGATGGGATCTATCCACTGGGAGAGGGCTGTTAACTCTCACACCCTGACCCCTACCATATCATTTATGTTCCATCCTACTGGGTACATATAGGAAATCTGCATAGGTCAACATATATGGTGCACACATATACTGCCTATACCTCTAGCACTTGTATCTGCCCCTCCGTCAAAATCACATCTGTACTGGATTTGCACCACGTACATTTTCCGATCCAAATCTGAAATTCAGTCCTTGAATCCTAGGTAAGAAGAAGAATTCCTTTCACATTGCCTGCGGGATTGCAAATATGGAGGTTGTATATAGTAACCAATCAGATTCAAGCTCTCTAAATATAGGCCCTTGAATAGAATATTTATATAATATATATTAATATTTATTTAATATAAGCCAATGAAAAACATTTACACAACTAACTTGGGTGATTATTTATAAGTCATCTTATGAAGACTTAGCAAAAAGGAAGTGAAACGTAAAGTTGTTATTAATAGGCTGATAGCGGCTGATTACCTATTGATTTCAAGCAATGCATTGATTCTTTTGTCTTGTTAATAAGTCAGTAATTAGCCACCCAAATACTGTTGTTCTTTTGTCAAAGCTGAGGTGGCGTTACATTGCAATGAATATTAATTATTATTTTTCAATTGATAAGTGATTAGTGCTTCATTCTTTGAATTAACATATTGTTTCATACAATCACCATATTTGACGTTTATGTGTGGCTCATTGTGGGGCTATACTCAGAAAGAGTATGTGTGTCCACAGAAATATATATATATAAGGGTCCTGGGACCAGCAATCGCTGTGAGCATTACCATTTCATTACCATGTTGCGGAGTGGCAGAGGCACGGAGTCGGGCAGCGTAGATCGCGATACTGGCTGGCGGAGACGCAGGGCTGAATCAGCCCTAAGGTTCCTGGACCTTCTCCTCCAGGCACATAAAGATCACGTGCCTGACACTTGCATTCAAAGTCACACTTACAACACTAGTAACACAATCCAGAATTCTCAGTCTCCAAGTTGTTGAAGTTCCACAACAGCACAAAATATGTATTAAGCATTCAGGAAATGTGATTTCTCTATACGTTCTGCTGTATGTCATGCAATGTGATGCAATGGCCTAAAGTTACTAAGCAGGGAGATTGCTGGGATATTAAAAAGTGGGGATGTTGCCCATAGCAACCAATCAAATTGAAGCTCTCATTTTCCAGTATGTAAAATGAAACTAAGAGCTTGAATCGTGAATTTTGATCTCCCTGCTTAGAAAATGTAGGTCCTGGTATTTCATTGTAACATATGCATATGAGGGAATTCATCTTGACCAATGAATAAACACATTCATTACTTTGCTATACATTTAAGCTCTGTGTATTTAGCCTGGGTTCTATACAGCTACATAGAAACAGGGTAAAAAGAAAAAAAATATGCATTGTAATATGTATGCTTTAAACCAATGTCATCCCGACAATACAAAATATTATTAATTGTGTTTATGCTAGTAACTGGTTAACATGTGTTACAAACCTCCCCTAGTGCTTTCATTTTCCTACCGCCACCACATCTAGCGTATTCCCATGAAATGAGTTCTGTTGCTTGTAATGGTGATGCATACTATTTTATTGTTCTCTGCTATTGCTTATTTCCTTTCTTCACACAATTATTGCTCAACAACTTTACAATATTGCCATTACACAAATCCATTTCAAGCAAATGGCACACACATCCAATATTTGTTTTTTACATTACATTACATTAGCAGCTGTGCTAATTACACTGGTATAACACTGGTATAACAATATGTACTGGATAATAGCAGGATCACAGTAAAGGAGGAAGGAGGGAATTGAGCATAGAATGGGATTGGTCAGTGGTACTTGAACCCATTCTGTAGTTGGTAACTGGTACACACATACAAAAGGTTGGGTTGGGATTGACTTAGGATTCCAATACAAGTGGTAGGATTTAATTTGTCACACAGTAGATGTCTCAATATGTCATTTCTGCAACAGCTGGGAAATTACCAGAAAATGTTTTGGTACATTTTTGGGTACGTCCAAGTCACTATTGTTTTTGATCAGCACACTGAAGTTGTATATTCTCATAATAAACATAGTGGCACATTATAAAAATGAATAATAATGCATGCTGTTCCATTGAGGATTTCACTAAATCTTTCCACTCACCACATGTTCTGCAGTTACATAACCCGACTTCCAGCACTTGGATATTTTTGTATTATCAAATCACCCACAAACACTTGTGGTTATATTGTGGTTTAACTAGAACACAGTACTTATCTTATGTGGTGATGGCCATTCAATAAAAAGACACAATTGAAAAAAAAAAGAATTCTACTGTTCTAAAGATGTGACCAAATTGTGTTACCATCAATTGGTTCTTTCATTTTTCTGTAACAAATATGTGTTTGGTTGTTGAGTGGATTGTTACAATTTTTACACAAAATGTTTTTATGTTACTGGTCTCAGAAGATAATCAGATTTTTTTGTTAAACCTACTTCTATAGGATTTCATTGATATTCCCTGTGGGGATCACTGTTAAATAATGTGACATCACAACATTTCTAGAGAACAATGGGCATTAAGTCTGAATTCACACAAAAAAAGAAAACATGATGCATTCACTATAATACATTCTATGAATGGGACCAGACTTCTGATAAGGTGGTGTTTTGTGATCACTGTCATGACCCACATGCTGCAAATTCAGATCCAGACATCCATACTGTTTTACATACAGCGGGAAGTAGTGGGATCGGCATGGTATTATATTGTTAGCAAATACGCCCTATGCATGCTACCTTATAAAGACTTAACTACATCTCCATTAAAAGTATGTGATTATTGCTCTAGTGTGGTGGATGTCCAGCACTGTGGTTCTGGTGAGTACATTTTCTTCAGTGTCTGGTGTTCTGCAGCCCTGATTAAAAAAATTGCACCATTGTCAATCAGATTAGATCAGATAATCACGCCGTAGCATTTTTCTGGTGTTTTATCTTAGTTTCAAATGAAAAATCTGCCCCACACACTAGGACAATTTTTAATCGTGAAAGTGATGTGATAATATTATTGTGTTTGGACAGTTTTATGGTATTGTCCTGTCATTGTAGATTCCCTGCATTTTATGGGAGTGACCTTCAGATCAGGGCTCGAAGTGGGGGTGTATACGGGGGTATGCCATACCGGCACTTCTCACACTTATGTAACTGAAATACTACAAATTTCCATTGACCTCTATAATTTTTAGTGTTTCCATACCGTCACTTCTAAATGCCCATACCACCACTTCTAAATTTCCACTTCGACCACTGCTTCAGATCTTGGAGTAATAGATCCAATCCATTGTTACACAATTATTTCAGGGCACAATGACAGCGATGAAATACAGGGAGGTGTCAGGAGGAGTGTGTTTCCTTTCTGTCAGTCAAAATGGATTTGATCAAGTGTTAGAAAATGCTAGGATTACATTCCCTTATTGTATTTGTACACGTGAAGCAATCTCTGGTTATTGCTGAAGCCATGAATTCATGAGAATAAGGGAGACGAGTTAGAGATACGTATGGTGCTTTATGCAGACTTCTCATCCATTCCCCTTCTTTAGTCTTTATTTTTACTTTTCTTAAGACGGGGGAAAGGTAAGTCAGATGCTTGGTTGTATAGGAAGAGGAATTAGTAGAAGTAATGTCTCTCTATAGGGCACTGGTGCGGCCTCACCTAGAATACTGTGTTCAGTTCTGGAGGCCATATCTCCAGAAGGACATTAATACATTAGAGAAAGTGCAAAGAAGAGCCACCAAAATGGTACATGGTATGACCAACAAAAACTATACAGAAAGACTAGAGCAACTAAATATGTACAGCTTGGAGCAGAGAAGGGAGAGGGGTGATATATATCACATATATCAAGCTCAAATCTGATGCTATGAACAACATCTCTCTGCTTAGTAAATTTAGGCCATTGTGTGTGTTCTAAGAAGTAGCATGTGATTTTATCTGTGGTCAGGCAACACCTTCACTAGTTACACACTGAGCTATGTTCAGCCAAGTTAAACCATTAAACGCCTAACATGAGCGGCAGGTTTATTTAAGGTTAAATCTATTTAACACAAAACAACACAGAATATTTCTACTGACAAACGCTGAAGCTTTGGATCGTGTTTTGCTACAATATGATTTACCAATGCATGTTCCAAAGATGTGATAAGCTGGACAGCAGCCATTATTTTACTTCTTTGAACCTAATGAATTAGAACCTTTGTGTTTAAACATATGGCAAATGAAACTATTGTAATATGTCCCAGTTATTGTAAGGATGCAGTGAAATTACAAACTGTGTCTAAAAACATCCTCCTTTCAATTTGTAATGCCTTAACAGATACAAAATACCAAAAAATGGTACAATTTCAGATGCTTTGCCTTTCAGCATACACAACATCATTTGTTCATCACATGTCAAGGCAAAGCTTCCTGCCATAGACATAGATCTTTTTACAAAGCTGACCTTTTTGGCCTACATAGGCTATCTTCTAAGTCTAGACTGGTATAATGGCTCAATCTACATCGTTCTGTTACAATAGCTTTATTATGTTATTATGTTACTCCCATATATATTATTTCTGTCCTGTTACAGTCTAATTAACATTTCAAGTACAAACAACCATAAATGTCACTGTAACTGTTATATAAATTTTACTATGCAAACATTTTAAAGTTGGTATTTGGTGTTTTTGAGAAACACATTCAGCTCACATCATATCTATTAAAATGTAAATAATGATATTACATGACCTCAACTGTGCAGTACTGTGTCCTATGTAAAAATAAGCTAAAGGTAATATGTGGTGTCTCAGGCCATGTGTGTTGTGTCACTTTTAATGCAACACATTCTACAGTTAGTTGTATTGTTGTATTATATTATTGTCATTTTTTTGACCCTGGGTGTGGAAATCAAATGCAAAAACTCTACAGAACCTTNACAGATGTGTAGCAGCCAAACCTCTGTAATGGTCCATGTCTCCATCATTGGGGCATGTAGTGTAGCAAGAGTGGTGTGGAACGCTTAAGGTTAGGACCATTTAGCGAATTCCTGCATGCATGAGAGAGGGCCCAGTAGCAAACCAGCGAATATTCCNTAGTGGAAGGTTGTGGCCAGTGATAACAATATTCTATGTGTTTCCAGTGATATTGTAGAATGCTGATCAGATGAACACCAGAGAAGAGTGCCCTAGAGACTGTCTCTGAAACCAGCCTACCTGACACAGGACTGGATCCAGACGTATTATTGCACTTAACATGTTGAATTGCAGGGAATTTAAATTTTAACATATTTTTTAAAAATCACTTACAAGCATTACTACAACTGAGAGATAATGGGGCCGATTCAATCCCGTGCAAAGACGGGAAAAAGTGCAAAGTTCTTTTTCCAATCTCATACAATACAGAACGATTGCGTTTTTTTATGCGCTGCTCAATGAGCCGTAAGCAAAAAAACGCAAGATTTTCTCCCTTCCGCAAACAGTGTAAGGGATAATATGCCGAATTGAATCGGCCCCAATGTTTCCAAGTCTAGCAGTGTTATTAGACTTAGGCTAGGATCACCCACATGAGATTGTTTTATATATTCAGTCCAGTGTTCTAGGGCAAAAGGGTAAAATATATGGAATATAAATAATATTCTTTTTTCTGTTTGTGATGGTTCAAGCATTTCATTCATATTTATGTCTAATTATAGTGTATAGCAGACTGATATTAATAGCTGTTTTGAGTCAAATGACATGTTTATAATAACTAGACAAGAAAGAAATGCTTAGAGCAATTACATATATAGTTAAATTATTTCAAGCCCCAATATATGGGAAGTATTCCTACTTTAGCACCTAAATCAATAGATCTATGATATGAATGGTTGTAATAATATGATGAGAACCAGAATCAAAGGTTCTTCAACCTCTGGGTCATGATACATGGAATGGAGGTAGAGGCACCAATCTGTACATCTGAAGCAAAGCTACCTACCAATGTGACCGGATCCATATCCGTGTACTCTGTGCTTGTTGTATGAGTGTCTTATAATTGTAAAAATAATTTTTTATTAATAATTGAATTTATTTGAATATGCTGCATTTTTTTTATGACTGGTATACACTGCTGCAATAGAACCCTCAGCCTCTGAGCATATGGCTACATTTGCTTGTTGAAGTGGAAATATGCACCACTGGAATGCATGTATACCTCAGCTGTGTTTTATGCAGCTGCTGAGTGAGAAATCTGCATCAGCTCCATAGTCAGACGGACCTCTGCAGACCTGTTAGTGTTGTATGGCTGCATCGGCAGATACAGTGTATTTATTACAGTTCATTCCTTCTTGTGTATTCCTTATAGACCTTAAAATGTATTTACTCCACAGACAAGAAGTCTGCTCAGTTGCATGCACACCTACAGGATGTATTGTCTGCTACAAATCAAACCAAATAGAACAGTAATATTGACAATATTTCAAAAACTACCGGTATATCGTCACCTAATTAAATCATATATAGAAATAAAAAGGTCTGGCTTCCCGAAATCACTAGTCACATTTATGACATTTACTGCAGGAAACAATGTTAACCTATGTATCAGGAATGACAAACCCATTGCCCTTAGTACATAAAGATAGATTCTACTTTTAGTAAATAATCTAGCGTTACTGCTATTTTAAGGTATGGGTTTTTACATTTGTTAAAGCTAGTTAGGAATAAGAAAACATATGTACTCTATGCAACATTTTATATGTCAATAAAATGGAAATTCAATGTTAGCCATTATTACTAAGGGCTATGTTTGTATTATGCTTTTCGCTGGCAGGAGTCTTTTACCGTGTATACTCGAATATAAGCCGACCAGAATATAAGCCGAGGTGCCAAATTTCACCTAAAAAAAAAAACTGGGATAACTTATTGACATCATACAGGACAATGATTCGAGTATAAGCCGAGGGGGGAACTTCCAGCATAAAAAAAATGTGCTGAAAAACTGGGCTTATACTCGAGTATATACTGTAACTTAAACGACTAATATTAGCCCTTTAGAAATTACACACTTACTATTCCTCAGTTCCCATTTTAATTTGTTTCTGTGCGCTCAGGGTGGATTTTATCCACTGTTACATTCAGTGCTACAAATAAATTCTGCCCTATGTAGACTAACAGTAGGAAAAACTATAGAGGGCCTGTGTTGTGATGGCAGTTGGACATGATCAGGTATGACAATGCACTGTATACTAATTTGAGATTTGCGGACGTTGGAAAAGTTAAGGGGGATCTTGGCTAGCAGAAGTTTGTATGAGGCGATGCTTGTACTGATACGTGCCCATTGATAGTCACGGATGTGATAAAAGAATTCATTATAATTATAAAAATAATGAATTTTTATATAGTGTATCATTTATTTAAGTACTAGCAAGATATCTGGGACATGTGTAATTGGCTACCAGCCATTAGCCCTGGTTCTGTCCAATTTCACCCGCTTTGCATGGTTGTAAAAATCATAAAAATAAAAAAATATTTAATTAATTAATTAATTAATAAAAATAAGAATACACATGCCGCCTCCAGACTAGTTGGTTAATCAGGAAGGCGTGCAGGACAATGGTCAGTATATATTGTTATCTAGCAGATTAAATGAATTAAACGCTAAAAAATACCCTGCGCTGGATTGAAGAAATAGGATTGTATATTACTTTACCAGAACAAAAAAGTCAAGCTGCTAGCCAACTAGAAAACAGGATTTCTATAACAATAAACATATAATAAAAGTTTGTACTCTATATATAGAGTATAACTAGGCAGCGCTCGACACTGTTCAAAAAATCACCTTAATCAGAATGACTGAAAGAATACTATACACAAAGCGGTTAATGAAATCAAATGTTTTACTTAATATTTCTAAAAAACACTATATAGATCATAAAAGACAGAAAAAAATCACATTACATTAAAAAAGACAAGCACCAAATATATTGTATACTCATCATTAGAGGCACGCTGTTATGTTCCCGCAAATGCTGTTGGTGACTTTGAGGTATTCGTTTATAGAGGCTCTCTCATTACAATAA
The DNA here is from genome assembly GCA_016617825.1 of Platyplectrum ornatum. Classification (NCBI taxonomy): domain Eukaryota; kingdom Metazoa; phylum Chordata; class Amphibia; order Anura; family Limnodynastidae; genus Platyplectrum; species Platyplectrum ornatum. Next base: position 163,583 of record JABWIB010000173.1, on the reverse strand, counting down.
CAAGGTCTCCTACTTGAAAATTTTCAAAAAAAGGTATTATGAAAGGATCTTTTGTCCTCCACTTGGGGTTTGGATGTTTGGGGTTTGGATGGGTGCAGGACAATGGGACAATCACCTGAAATCTGGAATGTTCCACTGGTGTCAGGATAGTTGAGAGGTCTGTGCTTAATGGGCTTACCCAAATGGGACATAAATCTATTTCCTATCTACGTACATAGGACAATTATTCAGAGCTTAATTTGACTATTTCAATTCCCAGTTGCAATTAGAGTTCTATTTCATAATATATTGTAGCTGTTCATGTATTGTGAAGATATTGTGTTACTAATTATGATAACATATAGAATAATTGAAGTCTATAAATACAACAGTAATAACAGAGGAAAAGGCTTCTAGCTTTAAAATTCATTCTTTAAAGTAAAAAAAAAAGTGATGAAAAGCTTACTTCAAAGCACATGCATGATGAAGTCACGAGTGATATGATGACCCCTATACCACAGAGCTGTCACTATAAGGTCATGAGTAGCAGCATGGGAATTATTTATATAAGTGAAGAGAAAAAAATGAACAGCTTTCAAATAAAAGTTAATGCTACTGTTTACTCTTGTCATTTAGACATGTGCTTATAGCCATTTCTGTATCATGAAGTCAAATATCATCGGAATAATGTCATAAGATGTGTATTTCATGCACGCTGCTTTAGAATTACAATTTTTATGTTTAAATAAATACATCTATTATATTTTACTTATATTTTACAATTTACTTTATATCAAATGAAAGGAATACATGAATATATATCATTCCCAACAGAAGTCTCTGTTGATTAACTCATCCAATTATGTTCCATGTATGTAATCAGGCATAATTGGCTCTATACAAAGCTAGGAATAACACTATTTATTGTAATTATTTTAAATACTACAGAATAGTTTTTCTGCACATTATTATGTGCTGAATCTACCCCCCTCGGCTTATACTTGAGTCCTGTATGTCCTGTCCTGTATGATGTCAATAATTTAACCCAGTTTTTTTGAGGGGAAATTAGGTGCCTCGGCTTATATTTGGGTCAGCTTATACTCGAGTATATACAGTAGTTACCAAGAGTTTTGCAAACATTAATGGTTAGAGGCCAACATAGGCTTCATTTGTGGTTACCTTTCAATGCATCAGATTGCTGCCGGTAAAAACTTCACCTTTTCTGTCTGGTGGTGCATGTCCCAATTCTCTTCTGTGTCCTTCTCAAAGCATAGTATTCTCCCTGCATGCAAATACAAACATTTATTTTACCTCCCCTGCAATTCATCATGGTTTTGCCCACTCATAACTTTACTCTTGTAAGGTCAAGTCTGGATCTGGTCCGGAGTTATGGTTAGTATGTGACATGCAATGTTGATAGTATTGTAATGTGGAACATTGATAGTATTGTAATGCGGGTTATTGTCCTGCCAACAAGTGTTGGCAGAACAATGACCCTGTCGGATACACTTAGTTAGAATAGTTAAACCTGTCAACCACCTAGTGCTGTCAGGATAACTGTCAACCTTACAACCTACTGTGTTTCATATCACTACCAATAAATCTCTCCCTGGGTGTTTCACATAAATTGCACTAGACTAGTGTGATTAATATACTTTAACCTGGTGTTGACACAGATACATTAAATCCCAAGTTACAGTAAGCCCATTTCTTAATAACACAAAAACATAAAAGAAAGCAATAAAACAAACACCCGTCACCATTGTAGAAGAGTTTTGTTGTCTCCTACATGACTGTGTTTCAACCTACATATGAAACTAATGATCATTATCACCTGTTTATACATCTGACTTTAACCCCACAAAATCCCTGACTGTGCAAGTGTACATAGATGAATTGAAGGTGTTTTGAAAGTAAATGATGGTCCCACCAAATATTAATTTGATTTGGATGTCTCTTCAGGTTCATTCACTTTTTGTTAATTAATAAAAATACTTTTTAATAGCGTTCTTTGTGCCTCTGATCTGTCCAAGCCCCCTCTCCGCATTGTTGCTGCTGTCTTCTCTCATTTGCCCTCTCCAGTCTCTCTCCTTCACTGTGTCCAGACTGTCTCCTCTGGTCTGTCCATGCTGTCTCCTTCACTGTGTCCAGACTGTCTCCTCTGGTCTGTCCATGCTGTCTCCTTCGCTGTGTCCAGACAGTCTCCTCTGGTCTGTCCATGCTATCTCCTTCGCTGTGACCAGACTCTCTCCTCTGGTCTGTCCATTCTCTCTCCTTCACTGGGTCCAGACTCTGTAATCTGGTCTGCCCATGCTGTCTCCTTCACTGTGTCCAGACAGTCTCCACTGGTCTGTCCATGCTCTCTCCTTCACTGTGTCCAGACAGTCTCCTCTGGTCTGTCCATGCTGTCTCCTTTGCTGTGACCAGACTCTCTCCTCTAGTCTGTCCATGCTGTCTCCTTCACTGTGTCCAGACTATCTCTTCTGGTCTGTCCATGCTGTCTCCTTTACTGTGTCCAGTCTCTCTCCTCTGGTCTGTCCATGCTCTCTCCTTCACTGTGTCCAGACAGTCTCCTCTGGTCTGTCCATGCTCTCTCCTTCACTGTGTCCAGACAGTCTCCTCTGGTCTGTCCATGCTGTCTCCTTTGCTGTGACCAGACTCTCTCCTCTAGTCTGTCCATGCTGTCTCCTTCACTGTGTCCAGACTATCTCTTCTGGTCTGTCCATGCTGTCTCCTTTACTGTGTCCAGTCTCTCTCCTCTGGTCTGTCCATGCTCTCTCCTTCACTATGTCCAGACAGTCTCCTCTGGTCTGTCCATGTTGTCTCCTTTGCTGTGACCAGACTCTCTCCTCTGGTCTGTCCATGCTCTCTCCTTCACTTTGTCCAGACAGTCTCCTCTAGTCTGTCAATGCTGTCTCCTTCACTGTGTCCAGACTCTCTCCTCTGGTCTGTCCATGCTGTCTCCTTCGCTGTGACCAGACTCTGTCCTCTGGTCTGTCCATGCTCTCTCCTTCACTATGTCCAGACTCTCTCTTCTGGTCTGTCCATGCTGTCTCCTTCGCTGTGTCTAGAAGCTCTCCTCTGGTCTGTCCATGCTCTCTCCTTTGCTGTGTCTAGATATTCTCCTCTGGTCTGTCCAATCTCTCTTCTGCTCTCTCTTTGCAACAGAAAAATTTTATAGTTAGTTAGACAGGTATAAGGAATCCACACAAGGAACAATCGGTATATACATTTATATGGTAATATATACAGTACAGATGATATATAATATAAGAATAAGTGGGTGAAGTGGGTATAATATAAGAATAAGTGGGTGAAATAAATTAAACTCCACTTATTTCATGATCCAGGTTATATTCATAGCCAACCATGTCCCACTTGGTACTGAAGGCAATATTTTAAGTGGTGCGTAAATGGCAACTAAAACATTGCAAGCCTGCAAAGTATACAACTTTCTAAGTAATGCCCATAACGTCTTACATAAAGTAGACATTCAGTGGCTTGATATTCATTTTCATCTAAGACAGCATTATGTAAGGATGTCTAACATGAAAAAGCATGGCCTTTCACTTTCCAAAGCATTGTGTTGAACAAGGGAAATTAATAATTGCCTCTATTAGACACGTGGCTTTTATGGGAAGTATATCCAAAGTTCAACCAATATATATGTGTTCAATTAATTTGGATAGATTCCGTACAAACACTTCCACATAAGCTAATATTTGAGCTTTCCTGTTATTATTACTGCAGTATAATATGTTAATTGATAAAGGGTATAAAGGCTGTTATCATTACCCTGTTTGATTCCAGTCTGTTATATTAGTGATATAAGTACAACCTATAAATCCAGTACTGTACCTTAGAAGATTTAACATGTATAAACCTGCTTATTTTCATCAAACATCCACTGCACATATATACCATTAATGCCTGGTTTTAATTTTTCATTTATCTGTGCAAAACCATTTCAAGCAGTGGAATTTGGATTTATGGGAATAAGACATTCCAGGAAATATGCTCTTAACAAATGATTTAGTGAATCTATATTTTCTGTATAATTTCATCTATTGCTTCTTGGCACAACGTTCAAATAATCCATAGCATATTTCTCTGTCGGGTATTTATGGGTTTTTGGTAATATAATATTTAATGTGCGTAATAGATCACAATGCATCACTTACACTTAATAATACTTATATATAAAAGTAAAATAAAGAAAGCTAACAGTCATGGTTTCATACTTTATTTTGAGATCACAAGAGATGTCTGAACACTGTATTGTGTCATTTTAGTGGATGATATTTAGAAATTCCATGGTCACAGTGGTGGTTGTTAAACCAAAAACAAAAAATACCGCAGCACACTGCAATTATCCAGACTACACCGATCCATCTGTACAAATACAAAAACATTTGTTAAATAATCTGCACATTTGATAAGCTTCTCCCCACTATTAAGGCTTTTCTGCTAGGGAGGTCTCAACTCTAAATATTAAGAGTGTCAATGTTGGGTCTCATATACCGTATGAGTTTATAAATTGAGAGCTAACCCACCCAAGGAGACCTCCAAATATTTTCTGTAGGCCAGCACTCCATCTCATCTACTGCTTCTAAATACAAATGGCCACAATTTATCAATTTTCCCATTTTGATTGGGATGAATTCAGTTTTGACACTGAGTGTAAAAAACTGGAATAATGTTAGTTCAGAGGAATGAAACTCCAGAATAAGTTTGAAGGAGAATTACTCTTCAAACTTCAAGTGATATGCCGATATGGCTTTGAGGCTAGCAAAAGAAGTTCAATCATGCCTATTAAAAAAACACATGTTCTGTCAGCATACATAATGCCCTATTTGTCTTGGTTTGTCTGGTTGTCTAATTTGTAGTTATTTATAATCCAACGCATGAGGTCATTGCAGTAGACCCTATGTCAACATCAATTATATTCACAAATATCATTTGTTAGCTGTACACTAGATTGCCACAATATTGATAAAAAGCACGGTATCTGAACAGGGTTCTTGTCCCTTAACCAATCATTATATATATTTATATATATAGCATAAGTTATTGAAGACTGCGTATTCTGAAAAACAATTCAACAATCACACAATGACTGTGTGTATAGGGTTACTTAGATTGTATAACTGCCATGGGGCAAGGACTAATAAAGATATCCATGTAAAGCACTGCAGAAAATTTGTGGTGCTGCATAAATCAATGTTTCATCATCATCATCATCATTATTATTATTATTAATAAACAAAGGTAGCGACATTTATTTCCGAACATAACCATTCATACATATTTTCTTAATATATATATATATATATATATATATATATATATATATATATATATTCCATTTTTTATATCTGGATCCAGTATATGTAACAATTAACAAAGAATATCAGTCTTTATTTTTTATACTTAATTTATAATATCATGGAAATTGCAGCATCGTTTGTCCTTGTGTCTCTA
>JABWIB010000173.1:113749-157333 GCA_016617825.1 Platyplectrum ornatum | reverse complement strand
AAAGGTAGCGACATTTATTTCCGAACATAACCATTTATACATATATTCTTAATATATATATATATATATATATATATATATATATATATTAGATATTTTAGATGGCCTTTTAGAATATGTAACAATTAACAAAGAATATCAGTCTTTATTTTTTATACTTAATTTATAATATCATGGAAATTGCAGCATCGTTTGTCCTTGTGTCTCTAACTCTAAATATGTATGTTTCATTGTTACATATTATTACAAATATTTTCACGTAATATAGAAAAGGATCCACAGTATGAAAATAGCAGAAAACAGAATGAATTCACCAGAAAACCGGTAGAGTGAATGAATTGTATTGCATGCAGGGACAATACTTGTCTTGTGCTTCCTTAAGAAACATAATAACCGTTACTTTTCAAATGCTGATATTTAAATAAGAAACCATAGCTCTCAACTCCAATACTGTTTGCCTTCCCTAAAATCCAACATGAATGTAAATGGATGTAAATATTCACCTGTTTCCCTTTTGTGTTAAACTCTGTATCAGCTCCATACTGTAACATAACACTTTATGTCATTTTATGTATAGAGAAGATTCTTACTAAAATGAAAACAGTTCTGGTTTTCCTAAGCTTTATAAGTAGGTCAGATCGGGATTAAACATCATGATAAACTTCTCATACATTGGATTACTAAAACTGAAAATAATAGAGGAACAATAGGGATTTAGCATTTGCAGAGCTGATTTTATATATTTCGCGTCACCCTTCTTTATAGATATGTAGGTATCTGTGACAGGTAACAATGATAAACAAATAGAACTTAAAGTTTAAAGCTGGAGGGAAGTTTGGGGTAACCCTACAAAGACAGAGCAATTGTGGATGTAAAGGATCCACTGGCAGTGTCACAGTCATACTTCATACTCCATAGCCTGTTATCAGTTCTGCTGGTATGGAATATGGGGACAAACTGGTGACATACAGTCTGCTGAAGAGAATAACATGCGAATGACACGCGTTTCACCATCACTTATACAAGGGAATAGAAGTACTGAGTGCTTGGTGTATCTCTTGGTGTCTGAGGAGTAATAAAAAATAAACACTTATGATAATGGCTTCATTATGATTGGTGGTGACAAATTTTTGAAATGATGGCAGTGAAAGATATGTTTCTAGAGGCTGTAAAATGAATAAATAATGACATTTTTCTTATAGTAAAATATGTACGCTTTTTTTCAGTGTTGAACTTCTTTAATTGCAGAAATCCATTCTTAAATCATAAGATAAATATATAATATAATATAAACAAAAGGAAATAAACAATATTGGTGTTAAGATTGTTATGCGTTTTATTGATTCAGGTGTCCAACGCCTTTTTAGATAGTTTTGGAAACATTGTATGTTTGTAATATTCTGAAAGCAACAGGGGAACTGTATATAATTATTTCTTTAATCAGCCTGCCAAGCTTGATCTACCCTGTAGCTGCTTTGAGTATATGAAATAGACTGTGTTTTCTGGTATATACAACATAATAATATCATTTTCTAAACAGTACTTATATTAATTATATTTTACTGTATTTTGTGTTCATATACGGGTCAAGTAGATCTTATTTTGTTCCGTGTATATGGGGGTATGTATATAGGTGATATGCCATCCTGCACTTACTGATTTATGAAAAACTATAAATCTTCAATCACATCTATGATTTTCTATGTCTACATTCTTCTAGATGTCCACACTACCACTTCTAGATATTTACTTCAACCACTGCCCCAAACCATAAACTATCATGACACCAGTATATGGGCCTATATTTATTAAGCCGTGGAATTTGAAAAGTGGGGATGTTGCCCATAGCAACCAATCAGATTCTAGCTCTCACTTTCCTATTACATAGTAGAGAATGATAGCTGCTATCTGATTGGTTGCTATGGGAAATCATACCTCCCAACATTGGGGGACGTGAGGTCGGGACACTTAAGCCCCGCCCCCGGGCCGGCCCCTCCCCGCCCCCGGACTGCCCAACTCCACCCAACTCAGCCCCCAGACCCGCATAAGCCCCGCCCCCTTTGAACGCCGCGTATCGCGGCTATATTATAAAATTAAATAAAAGTCTTGTTTGTCCCCTTAGCGGGACAAACAGGGAATCGGGAGGGACAGCGGGACAGTTGGGAGGTATGGGAAATATCTCCACTTTTCCATTCCAGCAGTTTAGTATATATATAGACCCTGGTGATTATGAAAAAACACCTCTATAATTTATGGAAATGATATAATATATAATATTATATTATATATTATATAATATATAAAATTATATAATAATTTCAGTGGCAATAACTGCACTGTGGTGAATGATGATAGGGTATGAGGTGAGGATAAATAATATCTTACTTTCATCATAATATCTTTTGCTAGTTCATTTTATCTATTCATTTGCCATAAACTTTTATATTCAAATGTTCATACCCTAAAAACTCAGATTCAAGGGTTTTCGTGTCAGTAGGTTTACGGGAAATCTGTTGTATTGCATGTGACATCCATAAAAAGGCAGGACACACAGTTATTAACTGAGCAATCATCATAGCACATGAGAGATGTCAGTAACACCTTATGCTCCAGCTCACAGCACAGGCTTATTGTAATCTACATTTACAGATCATTGGGTAAAATGAATGTACATTTCCATTTTAAGCACTGCAGAATTGCATGCCTGGCGCACTCACAAGGTGGGATTTTCGAAAAGAGAAGTAACTTTTCTGAACCCTCATATATGCTATATTTGTGTTATCATAGGAAAAATAAATAAATATTGTGTGAATGAGAATGGGTTCTTTAACAGTGGTTCATGTGCCACTGGTGGTACGTGAAGCCCTGTCTGGTGGTACACAGAGCAGCTGGGCACAGTTAAGTACAGTTAACTTTAAGAAAGTTATAGATACAAACAACCAAGGATATGATGAGCTCCATGAGAAACTAACAAAAAATATATATAAAGCAACCAAAAAGCAGCTCACTCTCTGTGGGTCTGTCAAAACCACAAAAAAATAAAAAAACAACAAAATAGGTTCTTTTGAAACCTATTTGAGATAGGATGAATGGGAGGGGTTGATATTAATATTGTATTGATTGCTATAATATTTGTGTGCAATATAGTTTGATATTAATATATTGAGGAAAACTATATTGCACAGATATATTATAGCAATCAATACAATATTAATATCGAACCCTTCCATTCATCTATCTATATTTCTTTTGCTATCATATGGTTTATTAAGTGTGTCATCGTATACTGTATATTTACAACTGCATATCTTGTGTGATCATTTTATGATTATAGTATTTTATGATAATAAAGTGTACATTTTTATAGAATTTTGTTGCAAGTTTAAAATTATCTAGCGCTCCTATCTCAAATAGGTTTCAAAAGAACCTACTTTGTTGTAGCTATATGAAAGTGTTTCATTTTAACCATGAACAATACCAGATGGAGTACTGAGTACAGCATATGTGAAATATATAGATCTGAAAATGATAAATATATGTGAGGAGTAGGTATGGAATAATAGCAAATGTGTATATATATATATACAAGAGAGACAAGAGAGAGGGAATATACTGTAGGTCTGTGAAAATATGTAAAATAAATAATTTAAGCCAGTTTTCTAATAGCGGTGTAGAGAGAAGGATGCGGATGATGAAAATAAGTAGGGAGAAGGTAATGGTGAAAGAATACGACTGGTTCAGTGGTACATGACCTGATTACATAATGAGTACACACAGTAAAAAGGTTGATAACCACTGTTCTAGAGTAATATATTTTATAGAATAATTATTTTGTCATTATTACTATTTGGATTACTCATATTGAAGATCCCGGTCAATGTAAACTCCCAGGCATGCTTGGAGTTACAATCATGACACTACCTTAATACATTTTTGCTATTACCACATAAATTGGGGGCAAGGCATAAATCTGAATCACAGTAGCACAAGTTTTACTGTATAATTGCCCATCTAGCCCACTGTTGGAAAGATAACCGGAGACTCTGGTGCATATGCACATTCATCCACTGTTCAATGTTGCAATGTTTACCACTTACAATGAGACTAAAATTCCCACATTCATGTCTGAATCTAGCAGAAGGGTGTGGGTCAGAAAATATCAGTATGACAGGTCCTCAGCTTATTGTACAATTGAAATGACTTCCACCACCCATTAAAGCCACAATTACAGAGTGAAGTCTTAGTTCTAGTCATGCACAGTACGTATGCATGGGGGAGTATCGCACAATGCATGCGGAAACCGCCTGTTCTTATTAAATAGGGATCAGACCCAGTGTTCTGAAAAACAAGCCAGCGCTGTTTGACATGCATTGCACTCAGCATTCATGGGGCGAGTAACCTGTATTTGATGCATATGTGGTTAATCCCTCACAGCCAATCATTTGTGCGCACAATTATATGCAGCAGAGAAAGTGTGTCAACTGCTTACAAACTCACTTGTCTAATTGATGATGCTGAACTGATGAAATATATTGCCACGGGCTGTATGCTACATTGTCACACAGTGCAGATCCATTCTCCATCAATATTATTAGCTAGTACTCCTTCCACATATATAGACATATATATATATATATATATATATTAAACATATTTGAGATTTAGTAAATGCTTTCTGTTGTCAGAGTTTGACGAGGAGTAAATAAATATAGCGAAATACTTATATTTAGCTACAAAATCAACATAATTACAGTTTTCATTAAAAAAAAAAGAAAATAATAAAGTTTCTGTGGTTACACTGGACACAGCAGGGAGGGCATCATGCAGGGTAATGGGGGTCGCGGTTCTCAGATACTGGAATGGACCAGGCAATGCTGCACAGCATCTTGTCAGCACATCAGCCCTGTACTGATGCTGTACATGCTCTGAATGGACCAGGGGTACAACTTGCCCCCTCCTCAACTGCTGGCTCTTTTGACAACCAATAATTGTTGGTATAAACAATGACTATGGACATTTTATGTTTATATGAGAGAAGTAACCTGAGCACAACCAGTTATTTCACAAATGAGTTCAAATCCAAAATCCTGGCAAAAGAAACTCTGCTTGTCTCTCACTATCCATCCTGAGAAGAATGCAGTGAGATGATATGGTGAAGTGCGTAACGTGATATTGTTCTTGGTGAAAGTGTTTTGTAAGTGTGATCTGGACAAAAGCAACAACAGATTGTGCAGCAATACTGAGATTTTCTGCTCATGTCATACACATTAATGCTGCCAAAGTGTGGCTTTCACCGAGGGCAGGACACCTATGTGTGATCGCATGGATACAGTCAATTAGATCCTCTCAGAGATCATAGACGCACATAAGATTGTTGGAGACAAGTGTGCAGACTGTTTGGCTGAGCAGATGACAGCATTTTGTGTGTGGATTTATGCGTGTGGTTGGAAGTGTCAAATATTACATATTTATATTCTAGACTGTAGTGGCAACGAGTCATTTATTGGCAGCAGCAAAATGATAGGATGAGGCCGCAACACTCATGGATCATAATGCTCCTGCGCCGATAGGAAGTATCCCCCCTATCCCTAACCTTCCCCATATACCATCATTATATCCCTAACCCTGCATGCCCTGCAGCCTAACCCTAACCTTTCTTTTTCTATTAGCCTAAACTTAACTCTCTATCTCCCACAGCCTAACTCTAACCTTTCCCTTCTACCCGATAACTTAAGCCCTCCATATCCTGCAGCCTAACCCTAACCTTCCTCATTCTATTAGCCTGACTTTAACCCTTCATCTCCCACAGCCTCTCCCTGCCTGTCGTAGCATTACAAGATACAGCATCGATAATGTGTACTTTGTCCTACCAGCAGCTACATCTTCTTATTTTCATTAGGCATGGACATTAAATATCTGACTTGTATGGACATAAACTTGTGTGGTTCTGACTTGATGGGCACACCGCTGTAAGAACAAGCCGGTCTTCTAAATGTTGTTTGAAATGTCATTACTCTTGAATCGTGACAGAATGGAATACACCCAGATGGGGTAGCACTGATGAGTTTACATTCTCAGAAATGCGAATGAAATGGTTCCATATTCATAGGCTATATGCAAGTACTTTAATAAGCCAGGGAAATATGAATGTGTACCCTTCACAGTGCAGCGTGGTTTGTTCTAGTTCAGATGTTTTTATATTGTGTTTCTGCTGATGAGTACACTAGAGTAGACTTACTACAAATTAATATCAATTATTGTATTTCTCTTCCAGAAATATTTTCCAGAGATTCCAACCTTAAAGAAAAGTATATTAATCATTTTACAGGTAAGGAAAATAATCTATTTTTTTCTATCAATGGTTACAAACAAGGTTTTATTCTATATTGGGAATAAATATAATTAGAGAAAGAGGAATCTTTTTATGTTGCTACTCATCAGAGTGATTTGATTTACATGAGGTTACCGAGAGGATCTCCTGAAATCAGTGTAATTCTAAAGCATGTATGCACATTATCATATATATATATATATATATATATATATATATATATATATATATATATATATATATATGCTATATCCAAGGTTCACTTCCTTAGTCCTAATTATAACAATATAACTACTTAAATGACCGATGTGGTTACCCTTGGATTACTACTTGCCTGCCTGTATTACAATGAACTAGGACTAGAGCAAGAGATGTAGGAGCTGATGGAGCACAGGTTAGAAAGACTCATCTGACAGCTATTAGCTACATGTAAATGAGAAAGGAGGAGAATGAAACCCACAGTGGAAAGGGACTGTGGGAGGTTGAGGCTGCAGAGCGCCTGTACTGCAGGTGTCCAGTCTGTTCCTGGTGCTGTGTTCAGAACAAAGTATATAAAACAGAAGATTGTGATCAATCAGTAAATGAAGTAGTATTGAGCAACGGTCCACAATGTTGTGTAATGAAATTCAATACTTTACAATATGGTACAAGTGTGGTTAGAAGTGCAATTGATGTGCAGCACTGTATATAGAATAACTGCATCCTGATGTTGGCACCTGTCCAATACTACTGTGCTTTCATTGCAGCGGGTCCAATGATATTCTCAGCAGAGTGTAACAAGCAATTCTATCGACTCTACCACAATACGATAGAGTGTTCAACACCAGCATGTGAGTATGAAACGCTGCATGTTATAACTGCTGTGGCCTGTAGGTGGCACTATTATTGCTCATCATACGGAATTTGTCGTTTTTGTTACAAGAGGTCGATTCCTAAATTATGTCTAAAATATTATTTTAAATAACATTGTCATTTTTACTTAGCAACATTCATGCCATGCCCTGAATCCAAGAAACAGATGAACCCTACTATTCTTTCACAGCTTGCTATTTTTGTTTCCTAGTTAGGCCATTGAGCTTACATAGTTAGTGAATTAGCCAGTGAGTTTTTTATTGCATTAAATCAAGATTTTAATCTTCTGAGTCAATCATAACAAGTGTCACATTTTATGCTTTGAAGTTTCTTAGATTGTCTTGGACTTTTTCATTTATTTGCTGGTGGAATCAGTTACTGATTTTTTTAACCTCTCCTGTTTTCTATGTAAAATTCTGTATATTACGCTCTAAAACAATGGCCTAAATTTACTAAGCAGGGAGATTGCTGGGAGATTGAAAAGTGGGGATGTTGCCCATAGCAACCAATCAGCTCTCAGTTTCATTTTACATACTTGAGTATGTGTGCTTGAATCTGATTGGTTGCTATGGACAACATCCCCACTTTTCAATCTCCCTGCTTAGTAAACTTAGGCCCATATGTCTTTTGACACAAAACACATTAATGCTAATAGTAGATATCTGGGTTGAATATACATGATATTTCTGTGTTGAATGTATGTGCAGCATTGTCCTAAACAAGTGAATTCCTACTATTTATTCATTTACATACTAATTCTGGTTTAGAGTTATTCCATTCTAATCTAACATCTCTAATTCTCTTTGTTTTCCATTCCCTGCAGTCTATCTAAGATGTGCAAGGCTGCTATCAAGGTTGTCTAAGAACCAGTTATGCTCACAACCCTAAGACGTAAGATGTAAGTGCATACTACTATTATTATGTTATAATGTGTAATACTAGGTATATTTTTGAAGAAGACGGACTCTGTTATATTTAACATACAGAAATCTCATCGAACATATAAAATAAGTTATTTGTAGATCTGCATAAAATAATGAATCTATAGACTGTAACAATGCTACACAATGTTATACATCACTGGTCCGATCCAGACTTCCAAGAAGGGTTGCATTGGCATCTTCAAGATCCAAACTTCCATACTGTTTTACATACCAGCTTGTGTCTAATAGCTAGGTCAATGCGGGATGGAGGGATATCAACTTTACAGTATACAGTAGCTGTTCTTGCAACAACCTACCTGATAAGAGAGTGCTGCTCATGGAGAGCTTATAGTAGTATCGAGGTCTGTTTTGTAGGTCAGTTGTCATAGTAGACATTAATGCAATGTCAAACTTGACACCAGTAGTCCTGGGACTGAAGCCAGGTTATTGTCTTTAGATTCTTTCCCTTACTTCATGTGTGTTATATTAAGGAGCTGGCACACAGTATAAAGTAGATTAGTGGTCTGAGATAGCACTCTATAATGTATGTGTGGTATATTAGGATTTAGTAATGCCACACTATATACAGTATATATATATATATATATATATATGGGCCAAATTTTACTAAGCAGAGAGACTGAAAAGTGGGGATGTTGCCCATTGTAACAAGAACCCCTCTACGGCCTCTATTTATAAAATATATGCATCAATGGCATACCAGACTCGCAGCGCCTCGCTGCAAGCCTGGTCACATCGATTAGTATATTTAAAAACACCTTTTTCCTGAAGTCTTGCGAGGTCCCGCGAGGTTGGCTTCTTTTGCGAATCTTCTTCGCAGGATGCGCATGCGCCATATCTGCCTATATCTGTAGCTTGTCAGTTTGCCACCCCCTGAAGTTTACTGAAGTGGCGATTTATCCTTTTCTTTTGCTCTTGCTATAACTATAAATCATCAGCCTCAATATGTTTAAGGAAACGATTTACATTTCAGAAGGCTCTGTCCACATAATAAGTAATCACCCCCTACCACTATGCAGCCATCATTACAAAATCACCTGCATTTAGGCACGCCGATAAGCAGTTCCCCTTTATAAATGCAGGACTTATTCTTCAGGCTTTAAGTACTTGAGCTTTTCAAATTATAAATGGTACGATTCCTTCTTCCTGCTTTATCACACATTATAACACATGTAGCAGCTAAAACCCAAGGTAGAAAGTCAGGGGCGAACGCAGGATTTCGGAAGGGGGGTTTCTATAGCATGTATGGTGTTGTTGAGATACTGTTTTTTTATAGTGTAATCTCCAAACCATTAATACACCCGGCATATATTACAATATGTGATATACCCTTACCTTCTTTATATATATACTTTATATAGTGCACCATTCCCAGCCCAATAACATTGGGGTCTGGAGTAGACATATTTATACTTTAGATATTATATAAAGTACATATTGTGTGTATTCATATACTGTGATGGAACATACTATATATATATATATATATATATATATATATATATATATATATATATATATATAATAGGATAGATTTGTGTCTGGGAATGGGACTATATATGTGTATATGGAGTGTCAATCCTAAATCTTGATATGCCACACTTGATATGCATAACATGCCACCTCAGACCTCTAATTTACTTTATACAGTGTGCCAGCTCATAATACTTAACATAAGCCGCATATAATACAGCTACACTAATGGGGGTTTCTGGGCAACCAGAACCCCCCCCCCCCCTGCATTTCCCTATGAAAGTGAACCCAAATGAGGAACCATGCACTTACTGAAATGTTCAATGTCTGTAGAGAGGCCAGAGCTGAACCTGTGCCTGGAGCAGATCATTGATATGACCCCATCACATGACGTGCGCTATCCCACATGCCTCATGACATGATCTATCACATTCCTCCTTTTTATTTCTGTTGCACGGTTAGTAAAATGTTATAGTAGCCATGGGGCTTATAAAAAAGAGGAAAAAGGAGCATATCTAGAGAGTGAGATCTATTAGCTGAAGCATAAGTTACAATAAAAACATAAAAGTGTTTGGGTGCTGCAAGGAAATATTTTCCCTGTATGCTAACCCCCCCCCATCATTATGAATCCATAAGGAACATTAAGCTTTTCTGGTGTTCATTCAGTGTTGGGTTTTCTTTATGGCCCAGTCCAAATATTAAAATTGCATGGAATATATTGAACTCTATTCACTGAGTTTTTGGTGATAATCCCTGTTTTCAAGTCTGAAGATGACGTTATTGTCAAAATTGCAGTGAACCCCCCCCCCCCCATTGACCTCCCTTTTCCTCCCTTTAATAGCTGTTATTAGAAAAAGGGAAAGGGGGTATATGTGGGAAGACTGCTGGAATGCTGGTTTAGCTGATGTGGTGTTCCTTGTTCATATGGGGTGAATTGTTAAAAAAAAAGTCAAAAGAAAAGAAGGGTTAAACTTACCTGACCAGAAGAAGCGGCGATCACTGAAAAGCAAGTCCCGCACATGCACAGTCATTTGCATCCTGGAACTTACAATTATTCTAAGTTTCAGAATTGAGAGACTGTGAACGCGTCAGGACTTCCTGCGAAGTTCAACAAAGTCTGCGATGAGTGGTTGAAGTCGTCGCAGGATTATTAAGTAAATAGAGCCCATTACTGTTCTCTTCGTATCATATATTGTAAATAATCAATACTGAACTGCTCCAGAGTTAGGGACAATAACAATGTGCACCTGGAAAATCATGTCCAATGTGAGGGATGCAAATGAAGGTACTGCAATGTATTTATTCATTCATTTAAATGCAGGGAAAATACTTAACATTTGCTTTAAGCACGCTGCTACTGCCCAGATCCAGACTTAAAAGTACGAGTGTAAAGTTACACCTGGGTAAAACCATGATGAATTGCAGGGGAGGTAAATTTTATTTGTTGCAAACAGTATTACAGGTGAGAGATGCTTTCACCACAAGTGTAATTACAGTGTAACAGTAACGCTGGTCAGAATCTGTGTGCAACATGCAACAATAAAGTATAAATAAACACTAACATTCATTCTTCCTCCCCTGCAATTCAACATGGTTTTGTCCAAGTGTAACTTTACATTCGTACAGGTCTGGATCAGGTTCGATCCCTTCAATTTAAACATTATTTAGCTGTTGTCCATTCTCTGGATCAGCTCTTAGATGAATAGCATATGATGAAAGTAATGATGACCTTAAAACTAGAAACACTTTTTTGTTTAGCCTGTGATAAGAACGTTATTTTGTAAAAATGTTATTATGAATATAGCATACATATCATTTACCTATATGCACGTCGTAGATGGATGTTTCTGATTAATAAAGTATGTAAACAGCCTTTCAAATCTTTTATAAAGAATAAATTAGGTTACTCAGGGCTGGCTCTGCTATGCTTTACATTTCACTGTACTTTAGTCATGACATCCACATTTTTAAAAGAGTTGCACAACAGCAAAAACTGTGGCATAGCTACTACAGATCAAGCTGTCAGAGGCTGTAAGCTTAAGACACTGTGATGGGCACTGATTTAAGCTGGCAACATCTGACATATGCGCAGAACATTCACTGATCTTTGGGGCCAGAGACGGTCAAATTCCACCCTGTAGGATTATAATGTGTGGAATTATTGACCAGGCTCCCCCCTTCAGCCCAGTAAGTCCAGGTTTTATTGACAATATGCATCTTATTGCAAACTTTTCTCATCAGCTTGGAGGAGTGACAGCTGTATGCTGTCAGCTGCTGGCAGGTAGTTTTAACCAGCTGTCAGAACTTAGAGCGTTCTTAAAATAACCCTACAATAATAATAATAATAATAATAAAATAAAATATAAAATATTATTATTATTATTATTATTAATAATAATAATAATGAATAAAATATAAACAAATATTAATAATATGCATCACTTTTCAATGGGATTTGTCCTGGCACAGACTTGCTTCTATTTTAATTGTTATTATAAAACACTGGATCAGTTCACTAATTAAAGCAAAATGTGTTAATAATCCAGGTCTAGTGATAATCTCATAGTAATAATGAGCAAATATTAATTTGTTCTGATCACCTCTAAGTATTTGCAATCTTTTGCCCCTAGTCTCATTAAAAAAAATAGGAACAGCGCAATAAACCCAAATCTGGATCATGATAAAAGACATACAAACGTATTACCTATGTATTTCACTTGAAAGGATTTGACATTTATTTAACCTTTTGTTTTCCTTTTCTTTTTAGATTGAAACTACTAAAACAGAACTCTGATTTGCCAAGAATGTGCCTTGCAGTCGGACATCTATGCCATGATGGTCTGAGTTGCTGTTTTCTTTGAAGATGCATCTTTTTCTTTACGTTGAACATTCCATAGTCATGTGAATAATTCATTTTTATCACATTGCCCAGGGCCGAAGAAATGTTAACTATTTATTTAAATACATTGTATATATTTACTAATGATATACTAAATATATGTTATAACCACTTACAGAGTCAGTCCTTTTTTTTGTTTTGTACTTTAACATATTGTAATGAAATACGTTGCTGAAACTCAGACATTTTCATTTGCACTAGTGTGTGTATGTATGTATATATCAGGGATGCCGACCCTCCTGGAATTTCTGGGAGACTAACAAATTTCCTTATCCTGGAAGAGCCAGCAAATAGCTTAAAGCCGCTATTTAATGGAAATGACTGCCTCAAGCCCGATCTCATTACTACGAAGGCGCGTGTGCAGGAGTCCGGGAGAGGGGAATGAACTCCCCTTTACTCTCCTCTCATGTAGGGGAGTGCTATTATACCCCTGGCTTATGTGACTTGAGTGGATTTCCCCCATACCCATCCCACACTGTATAATTGAAATCTTCTTCACGGCCCACCTGNNGCNNTTTNGNGGNTTGGGGGGGGGGGGGAGAACCGGCCCAGCGGGTGGAACTCCTAGCGCAAAGAACATTGCTCTGTATGCTGGGAATTCCGCCCGGTAACATCTGGAACACGCATGCAGGATCCAGTCCATTAAGTCCCATCCATCCATAGGAACCATATTAATAGAGGATTTTAACATGCAGGAGACAGGGATTCAGGCTCCACCACCCATACAGCCATTGTGTTTCTCAAACAAGCATACTGTGTTCATATACACAGTTCAGTGCATGTTAGTGCAAATGAAGTCCATAATATATATATCTTTAAGGGAGATGTATGATTGTATGATGAATCTGTTTGATGTTGTTTAATAAAGCTTTTGCACATCAAAGAATTGCACAATGTATTAGCAATCATGAGACATCTAAAAATAAAGTTAAGCTGCACAACTGGAAAAATGCAATGCAGTTACATGGAATAAATAACATCAATACGAGTGTCTAATTTGTATCATCTTATGTTAATGAATGCCAGCTCATTATTCATGCACAATATACTTTTGTAGGCATTTTGTGTCATTTTCACAATGAAGTGATACATAGGAAGAGGAATAAGGATGAACATAAAAGCATGGTTTAAATAAATAACCTACAACAAAAATTGATATACAGGTACAGATATACAACATGACATTGTAAATGTAAAGTGCTACGTAATCCGATGGCGCTATATAAACATGATTTATTAAAATAATAATAATGAGGTTCATGCAGTAACAGTCAGTTGTATGCATCAAAAAGATCAATTACTTGTTGACGTTGCAGGAGACATGATTGTAGGGGATATGTATAACCAGCAGACTTAAAAGAGACTGGTAAAATCATACCAAGAGGACGTATACTTGGAGGAACTGTACATTTCTTGGCATAATTTTTGAATCATTTCTGTACTGCTTGGTGACATTTTTAGTGAAGAAAAAGATTGTAAAAGTAAATAAATAAAAGTTCATCAGAACTATAAAGAATAAATAATTATATGAAGTGCTGCCTAGCCCAAACTCCAGGATGAATCAAAAGGAAAAGTGAATCTCTCAACGATTGAAATACAGTGACTATTCTATTCTTCTAATATTTTATAATACCAGATTTACCGCTGTGTCTTTTATAAGTACATGGCAATTGTAATTGCTGAATTAAGCTGCATGCTTTCTAACATGCTGTAGTATATAAAATAACACTTTTATTTTGTCTCTAATAACATTCAAATAATTCCGCCATTCACACTGTCATAATCAAAGATTTTTTTCATCTCAACCACTGCATCGTGTGACTGCAATAAAAGACAACCCCATTAAACCTTTCTTTTATCCATTTTTATACCTTAACACATGTAAAATAGCCCTGCACAATTTAAGATGAGATCAGAGTTGTCGAATTTTAGTTCCTCCCTTCCGTGAGCATGTGATTGGGGCTAAGGACAAATCACACCCAAAGTCCCTCCCCCTGGACAGCAAACCCCATACTTGTGCTATGAATGGCTGGGCGTGACGCCATCAAGCCCTGTCCATTCATATTACTGACCTGTAGTTCTAACTATACGTAAAATATTAGCCAGCACGCTATACTTGTTACTGGATCTTGGTTACATCTGTCTTTGAATCCGATGATATCAATGTTCTAATAAATTAATATAATAAATTGAATCATTCTCCCTTATGAATATAATATAAGATCCCAATAAATTGTAAAGATTGGAATATATCAGGCCCCCATAGCCATCATATCACAGTCAAAATCTATGTATTCATATTTATATTGACAGTTTTCATTAGTAGTTTGTATACTGAATACATTTTCATCTTAGTTTTAAGCAGACATTATATTCATTCTCTGATCAACAAGTTCCTTGTGTCACAGTCTGACATCAGTGGAAAGTATGTTAAGGGATGGATTCCTCTCGCACTAGGTACACAGGCATCTGTATTTATAAAGAAGGATGGACGTTCAAAAATAAACTAAACTGAGTGCTCGTATAAACAGAATCAACAATGCATAGCGGAGGAGGACAAAAAATGGTACTTATGAGAACTCCATAACCCAATACTTGTGTAGTCAGTTTAAAAGTAACATTTATTATTAGATTTTGTAAAAAAAAAAAAATTACAAACAAGTTGAAATGTAAAACAATTGTCAGTATTATCTTTTTCTTTCCCGTCACTTACCATTTTAATTAGACCTGTCTTCGCTTAACTGTCCATTTTAACTACATTATTGCTATCCCTGAATTTGCCTTTACTAGTACCTTCATCTATCATAGATCTATAGATCTACACTCCCTGACCTACATTTACTAAACTGTGGGATTGGAAAAGTGGGGATGTTGTCCATGTCAACTAATCAGATTTAAGCTCACATTCTCAAGTATGTAAAATGTAACTGAGAGATTAAATCTGATTAGTTGCTATGGGCCATTAGTAACCAATCAGGCTCACAGTTTCACATTACATGCTGGAGAATGTCAGTTTAAACATTGGTTACTAGGCGCAACATCACCATTTTTAATTCCAGCAGTTTAGTGAATTCTAGGCCACTTTTGGCATTAGGGATAAATTCTTTCAGAAGGAATTTGATTCTACATACATTTCTCTGATGTACACCTCTTTATTTCACATAANCACAGGGCCTGATCAGCCAATAGACTGACAAGGCTGCAGGCTGCTAATTTATTTTTCCTCAGTTGTATAAATATAGCCCTCTGTATAAATTGTATGTGCAGTAGTATGACAACATGTATGGCCTATCTGTCCTCTTCCATTCTGAAACAGTTATAATTATTTATGATAAATCCACCTTATAAATACCCAGGGCCAGATTAACAATGGAGCAGATGGGACCAATGAATTCCACTTCCCTGCTTACGATCAATAGAGCCTCAATACAATATACAATAATAAATATTATATATTAACAAAAATAGCACACCTAGGTACACATACATTATCAATTAAACATTATCAAATCAACTTTCTATAAGTGTCATTGAGTTGCCACCTACAAAAAACTTTAATTCAATTGTCTTGGGAATAGACTTTTGTGTTACAAATGAAATGATTCTGGCCTCAGTTCTGTTGTTTTTTTGTAGCTCAACTAACTCATAACGGAACATAGGACAAAATCCAAGTGGAAAACCATGCTGAAATCAGGGGAAGTAAAACGAACTGTATTCTATGCATACGAAGATACTGACCAGTGTTACTCCTATTCTGTTATACCACTTTCAGATTGCCACCAAAAACCTAGGAATTTCATGAAATGTCTCCTTACTTAAATCCTGGGTCTTTTACTCGGGTTGCCGTAGTCAGGTTTTTTTTAATCTTTTCAATGTTCAAAAAAAATAAAAATAGATTTAATACTAGAAAATTCTGAACGGTCCAATGGATGTCCGAAGTTGAAGATGGAGTTTACCTCCTCAGCAATTCATCATGGCTTTACCCAGATGTTACTCTACTATTTTATTTTCAAATCTGCATCTGATCCATAGTGAGCATTATCCACTATTGCTATTTATTGCTAATGTATATTATGGCAAACATTTTGTCCATGTTGTACTACCGAGGGCACAATGCCTAATATCTGCAGGGCAAGCTGGTGGCTGGTGAATCACAAGTGCCTGCATAACTTGACACTTAAGGCATACTGGAATGATAGTGTATCATAAGAAAAAAACTAAATTTTAAATAAATAGAACTATATTTATTCAGCATGATCTCTCACACTGTCATCTCGAGTCTTTGTATGTATGAAAGTGTTTTTTTCTTTGCCAAGCCTATTAGTGTGAGTCAAAACTGGAGCAGACTGGCTTCGAGATAATTAAATAGGCTCATTCTTCAAATGTAATACATACACAGTGATAACAATTTACATAAACATACAAGGAATATTATCAGACTAGTAATCTATATAGAAAGGACAAGCTTGGAGTACAAAAATCTGAAAAAAAAAATATAAAAGAGCAGAATTCCTTTGTAGTACGTAGTTCTATTAGATCTAAAAGTATTATACAGTTCATAACAATTCCTATATCAATAGTAGTAATATTTTATTATATATATTGTAGAGAACTTTTTGTTTTATGCTATCTATTCTGAGGATAATTGCTTAGATGTTTTTAATTCTTGAAATATATGCAAAATAGGAATTTAAATGATTTAAAAAGTATTTTTTTAGGAATGATTAAAAAGAAAAGTAATGAAGTAATGAGAAACAATACTTTTATAAACAGATGAGAACCATTGAACAGGGATGAGTTAGGAATAATATGATGATTAAGGATACAGATCCATGTCATCAGATACCCACAGATAAATATTTGGAAACATACACCAGTGCATCAGTGCTTGGTCACACTTTAAGTTGTACAGTTACTAGGGGTCCCCTGCAAAACGTCAAGTGAGGGGTGCTCCTATGCCACAGGTGCGTGGGGTTGTTTTTTGCTGATTTTAAATGGCTCTCTCATCTATGTTTATACTGTTCACTAATTTACCAATTTATTAAAAAAAAACAAAAAATGTTTTTATTTTTTTATTTAATTTTGGTTTTTATTAACTTTTTTTCATAAAATGCTTTCACATTAGATTTATACCTTATTTTAGTAATACATAAACAATTTATGAAGTGAGAAAAGTAACAAAATGAATGCAGTAATAGAATAAAAAATACACTAAAGGGTTGCATCAAAAAGTACAATTAGTCAAAGCTTTCTGTATTCCTATTGTGTTACCTATTATCTATGGATCCAACAAGAAAACAAACTTGTTTAAATATACACGTGAGGCATGTATATTTATTTCAGAGTCTCTGCCTTTTTTATTTCTATATTTTTGTTAGATATGTTTGGTGAAACAAGCTAGTCATTATTCTGTCCATACAGCTTTTACGCCATGGTACATTTTGCAAGTTAATGTGATATATAGTGGAATTACTATAGACAAATATGAGCTTAAGATGAGTAGAAATTGGCAGCTGAAGATTTTTCTTGTTATACTGTATCTGTTGGTTGAAACAATTACTAATAGATAATAAATTATTTCACCCAGAAGCCTTAACCTACAAATCACACTTAACAGAGCTATACTTATTCCCTTCTGACATGTAGAGCCCAAGACCAGCTTCTCTGGAAATCCATTGATCTATAAATGTGTTGTCATAATTTCATTCACAGTTTCCATGCTATTCATCAGACTAAAATGTACCCTGCAAATAACATAGTACAATCAACATGCTCATGTAAATATGACCATTCTATTAAATGATGAACTGACACATGTGTCCTATAGCAAGTAGACGGGGCCGAGCCAGAATGTTCCTTATGGCACTGGAAGTATGGGGGTTACATGTATACCACACACTGTGTACCAAACGGGTGATAACAGATATGCTGCCATGGGTATGATGAAGTAGGAGGGAGCTGAGCCTCCTGGATACTTACATTTTGGAGAATAGATACAGCAGTTACAACACTGTTTGGCGCAAAATTACCACTGAAACAGCTGTAAACTTAAAATAAATGATTTCATTTTATAAATATTTAAAATCTTCTAAAATATTTCAAAATATATATATGGAAAATTAGTTTTTTTAGAAGATAAGGACATACATACAAAGACAAATACAGGCAGGGAAAGACAGGGGTAAAGTAATGAAAAACTTTAATTCTTGAGGGCACAGATGGCAAATCTGTGATCCATTGGAAAAAGTTCTCTTACCGGTAATAGTTGGTGCTACGGGTAGCTAGTCTGTGCACTGTACTGATGAGATGGGATATGTAGCTGATGCAGTGAGTGCTCTTGCAGTGGGTCTTAAGTCCAGTGATTCCAGAGTATCCAGAGTGTGGTTGGTCGCTGATCAAACGATCTTCCTCTCTCTGGTGTCACCACGTTCTGGTCAAGGGGCACTTCTTACTGGAAATTCTTTGTAGACCGAATTCTATAAAGGTTATTGGTAGGGGACTCCCTAGTTGTGTTGGTCTGTGGACCCTTCTGTGGGGCTACATGTTTCACCTGTGAAATAGGCTTCCTCAGGGACACTGGTGATGTTGATCTTCTTGCTGTATTGCAAAGAGTTCATATCCATGTCCTTATGGGACTGGGCAGGATGGGCCTAACAGATTACAAAGCTGCCATAGACTAACACTGCTTGCCCTGCTTTAAGCTGAGAACTGGGCCCCATATACAATAAGCAGCACCCATTGCACACTGTATAGTTAGGCACCTGAATAGACACTTTAAGACTCATGCCTCTTAAATTTCTTAGTAAGAACCATGTTTCTAACACAACGACACGATGCATTATTGGCTATTGTGAAAGAGCAGCATATAGGAAATTACTCTGGAAGATCATACTCTGATAAATGATCACATGGCTGGAACCTCCACTGCAGCCAGTGCAATGTTACAAGAAGTCTGGAATCTTATTTTTCCAGGAAACAAATTATTATAAAGTGTGTAATGTACTGAGTGTTCATACCAAACAATCCCTAGACCTCTGTCATTACTAAGCATATAGGACAGATTGTAACACTGTAGAGATCTAGGGTATGTGGATGTTGAAATATATGTTTGAACAGAAGTTTCCAATAAAGTCAGCCCTTAAAAATGAAATATCAGAATAATAATAAAACATGACTGTTTATGCTCAGAGGTAAATTCTTATGTATTTTTACTGCAAGTACTATTTAGCTTATGTAGTGCTGTCATTGTAGAACATACCATGGATTGGAAACTTAAAGGGTGCCTCAAATGAGAAATTTTGGGTACCACTGTACTAACCAACTTTTTAACTTAAGTTCATGTCATAATGCCCATTTATTCCATGGACAGTATTAATAAAAATTGAGTAAATGATATTTACAAAGCATGGATCACTAAAGGTTCTGCACTTACACTAGAGATGACCAGGAAGCAATGGACATGCTACAATTTATGTAGTCGATATCTGTTGGGAAAATACCCTGTTGTGTTGTAATTCTTATCAAAATGATCCACACATTTGGTTTATTTGTTACAAATAGCATTATCTGGAAATATTTTAGCAACATCTGATTCATATATTATCTACAAAGTTAAAAAGTGTAGGTCAGTTCTTTTTTATTTATTCATTGAGATCAACAATCAAGAATAATCATAATAGACATGCAGAACATACTGTTCATAATGTAGGCTAAGTCCTTTTTGATGGTCTATAATGGACTCCTGTTTGGCATGGATTGCATGAGATTCAGATGTTAGAAGGAAATGGTGTGAGTTTTCTTCATAAAGTAAAACTATAAGGCGGGTCAGTATAGTTCTTGATGCTCATGTGGTAATTTATTTTATATACTTACAGACCCTCCAAAAAGACCCATTCCACTAAGTATTGAGGACCTATATTTACTTTCGGACTTCTGCAAGCATTCCTTCTTTCAAAAAGATGGTGCTGTCAATGTTTCTTATAAAGGGTAGACCAGGGTTGCCAATTCTCTGGAAACTTCTGCAAACCCAGCCCTGATAAATGCTGTGAATGTGCGGCACTTGATGACATCAATCTTGGCCTATCAATAGTAAAGGTATCATTTTGCCGTTCAGAGGGTGAGGCGTTGGGCTGGAGCCAGGCAGCGACTGCTGGAAAATTAAGAAAAAAATAGAAAAATGCCATGGCAGTAATGTAAGAGCTAAGGTATATCATGAAATTCTTGTTGCGAATCATTGTTTTTTTTTTAATCACAGATGTCTTGGATATATACCAATCCACATTAATATGGAAGTGAGCACAGACACAAATCTGACAGGGGGTCATCATACAATGCAATGTTATCCTCCCACAGTAGAAGTTTTATATTTGATATTACTGCTTGTAGTAAAGCCTGTCTCTTATTTCTGCAAGGGTTTTTTTGTTTTTAATTAGAATTTTTAACATTTGATATTTTTCATTTTGTTTTTGTGGTACCAAGAAGTTGGTAAGTATGAGTGTTACCAGAGACTAGGTTCTCTTCTTTTACCAGTATATTGTAGAATAGGGAATATACAGGAAATAAGGACAGGTTCTCAAATGGAAAATACTACAATTACATAATATCTATGACCTTCTGTAACAAAACTAAAGTAGTCAATCAAGTAACATTTGTTAGACATAAATACGTAAAAATTAATTTTTATTATAATCTTCTTATTTTTCATTTTTTTATTTTATTCACTGTGAATATTATGTTTTTATATTTTTCGTTATCATTAAATTTTAAATATTACATAAACCATACAATAATGAAACACCACAATACAATTAAATTATGTTGTTTACTTTACTACTTATAACATGAAGTATGCAAAAGACATGAGATTGTCACAAATAATATACAATATATCCCAAAATTTCCCCAAAACATTTTTTGTTAAAATAATCTAAACAGTACATTGTACTTTTAATTATGGAGAGGTACCTCTAAATTCTCCCTAAAGTTAATTTTTGATTGAAATTGTGATGTTGGAGCGAGAAAAAGAGGTACTAGAAAAAAATTAGTCAGGACCAGTTTTTCGCGCGATCATTTTGTGAATGGAATTGCACATTTCTTTTACACTGTATATATGCTAATGAGCGAAAAACAATATTTGCTCACAATAAAATCGGCATCTTAAATGCAAGTATTTATATTATTCCCAAATCACAGTGTGTTAATGAGGTAGGTTTACGTTGGGTCTGTGAGGATTTCTAGAAATAGTAAAGTGCAATTTTGCTCCTGGTAAGATGTCAATTGTAGAGTATCAGAATAATGGCAATTAACACTGGGCTTCTCCTTCAATCAGCTGTCTGTATTGTTCTGCCATCACCGCAATGGTCTCTTATCTATTCAGAAAGCCTTCTCTGACTTCTTTCTCTGAATCAGACTTTACATTAGAATTTCCCAATATTTTACCAGAGATTAATCTCTAATTAATCTCCTCAATAGCTTATACCCGTATAGTCCTGCCTCTTCTCTTCGTTTCTGTTTACAGCTGTTTATGCTTGATTCTTGGTGACTCTAAGCAACTAAGACAAGGCTCATTTCACCTGGACACCTTATAAATCCTTAAATTAAATAATATCATTAATATAAAATAGAATTTTGGAAGTTCAAAAATTACAGAAGCACCATAAATATGGGCTTAAAGTGGGTATTTATAAGTGGGGGTATGGAGGAGGAGGGTATGGAGGAGAACATTTATCACAAAATCGGGGGTCTGGGCATCAAGGTTTTACAAGGGACAGAGCTTAGGGGGGAAGTGCTGATATACGACCCACTTCAAGCACCGAATCATACAAAAAACTTGTAAATTAGAAATGTCAAATTTGATGTGTTATTATGGAAAAAAGATATACATATTTACACAATTATCTGTCTATCAGACAAAACTAAATATTAAGAAACTGAAGACATTACAGAATGTATCAGTGTTTATCAATGAGTTTTCACTCTTATAAGACAAATTATTTTTATAGTTAAAGGAAAGTATATATTGATAAGGCACTTAAAGAAAATAACAAAGAACGTTCCAGAAAATTTTTTTTCGTTTTAACTTTAAACTAATAGAAATGAGGATGTCTTCCATTTACCATTGTTATGGTAAAGTATGTGCAGAAGTGTATGAATAACTTGGTAATAGTTTAATAAGATTTGTTAAAAGGAAAAGTGCAGATTATACTTCTGAAATATTTTCATTTCATTTTACTTACATGATTAGAAGTCTTTGATGTGAAGAGGTCAAGACTGAGTGGGAGATTAAAGGATATTCCTTAGAAAGACCTAGAAAACATTATATGTAAAGTCAGTGTTTACAACAACATATCTTAAAAATAGTATGGAAAATAAAAGAAAATTGAAACACGAATACTGTTTAATAAAACTATTATTACAAAATAAAATTATAAGAATTATTTATGATATTTATTATTTTTACAGATTTGTTTGGTGTTATAACCGATAACGGTTCTGCCTAAACTTTCATATAAATAATGTAACAAGAGCAAAGGAAGAGAAAAGCGGCACACTCTTAGCCTCTAATAGTCCCCATCAAATAAAGAATATTTACTTATGAAATTGAACTTTATTAAATATTCATTAAAAAGCTAAATATTAAAAACAACATAGAACACTATAGACAAAAAAGCAACCCGCAAGCTTACATTCTAAAGGAGATTGGGGATTGATACTCCACACAGATAAGATCAAGATATATTTTGCTTAGAACGCACTCCCTCTCGAGTTATATATTGTACTGAAAAAGACATGGGCCATTACTAAACTGCGATCATTACAAAAACGTTGCCCATAGCAGCTAATAAGATTTGAGCTGACATTTTTTAGCATGTAAAATGAAACTGAGAGCTAGAATATGATTGGTTGCTATGGGCAACATCACAAAATATATGTATTTATGTAATATATTTGTACATAAGTATGTATATATGTAAGTTCATTTTTTTCATACTTACCTCTAGCATTTGTAATAAAAAACAAATGTTATAAAGCCAACATTCCAATGCTAATTGCCATAGATCAAACAACCATGGGCTAAAGGTCACAGTTAATACTATTATGTTGTTTCAGGGCTTTTAAATGGAAAATGAAAAGCTAGACCTTATTTTATGTGCAATTTATTTTGTTCTTCATTTGCCATATAACCATTAAAGCAAAATATATTAAAGAAACTCGAAAATGCGTTTAAACTTCCCTATGATATTCTTTTGATTTTTTTGTACAACACTATAAAACTACAGTCCACACAGTTCTGCTCAACATATGAAATAATTATCATTTCATTACTCTGCTATATACACTGATATACATTGGATATTTTAAAATGTTGGGCAGTATCCATCTCTACTTCTTTTATGTATCCAGTCTCGATTTCAGTCCCTTGTAAATGCACAGCCTCTATTCCTGCTCTTATTATGTGAGCCCCCTAGAAACAGCTCAGTATGTGGGGACCCCAATGTGTTTGTGGCCCAGGGGCCATCCCTATTGTTTTGTAGTTAATCTTACCCTGGCCACAAGAGTTGGGCAAATGGTTTTACATGTTTCTACATTACACACATTTGTCTGACATTGTACTGTTGTTAAGTTTATAAAACTAAATCAATAGATGCAACATTTTTTTATTACAACAAAACATATTCGTGAGAGTGTGCATGCTTATTGGATCAATATTGGACTAAATGGATCTGAATCATTTGATTGTCCTCAACACTTGAGCTCACACTAGTGCCTGTCTGGGAAAAAGTTATTTCAAGTCTGAACGGAACAAAATGTTGTCCAGTTGGGTAGCCCAGATGTGCACAGAACCCAAGAGACTGAATCTGATCCAAAATCATGAAAACTAGGGAAGCATAAGACCCAAATTTAAGTTATTTTTATTGATAAATATTTATTTAAACTGGTTTTCCTTGTGGTAATGAAAAACCACCTTGACATATTATATATAATTTATAGTTTTTCATTGCCAGTTTGTTGACTCAATTCTGAACCCACGTTTGGCATCTGTTTATCATCGGTGGATTATCAAATGCATCTTGTGCTTTTTTTCCTTGTGGATTCTACTACATTCCCTGAATTACTGTGTAAAGTTCCAGACTCCTGTTTTCCCGCGCAATCTTCATAGCTCCAGTCTTCTGCAAGCCTTTCCAATCTCCACAGCATCAGCCTCCTACATCCTCGTGAAATGTCCATAGCTCCAGCCTTCTACATTCCTATGAAGTCTCCACAGCTCCAGTCTCTTGAATTCCTTTCCTATGCAATCTCCAGAGCTCCTCTCTTCTACATCCTGCTTTTCTTTCAATGGGTGACAAAATACCTGCTCTGCTTATATTAAAGCTTGGACTTTTTCCATGTAAATGGCTGCACAGTCATCATCGTTTGACTTCAAATATGCTGCAAGATTTTAAGAGTTTCTTGAAAATGTAATTACATCTACAATAGTCCTTACAAAATCGATTTTTATATATTTGTTTAAAAAAAACTTATTTACATTTAAATGTAATTCGAGATTAAGCATTATAATGATAGCACACATAGATGTCATTTATCAGGACACTGATTTCTATCATCTTAAAATATCTAGTAATACAATTATTTGTGCACTACCACTTGTCACACCTTTCCTTTCCTAGAAACCTTAAATGAAAGATGTTATCTTTCAGTAGGGGTGGGGGGTCATTTACAGTGCAGTTGGATCAGATAAGTTAGAAAACAATAATCACATACCTAGAACTATTTTAACACAATTTACTGATTTCCAAACAAAATGGCAGTGTAATAAAGTGAGTAAAGTGCATGTCTAATATATTAATTACGCATTTGTTTGTATTTGGAACTTTACAGGAAACCACAATTATACATTATTTGTTATTAAGTTTTATCATGGTGCCACCTTGTGGCTTGTTGTGCCTAAAACATTGTATAGACGATGATGAGCGATAGTATTTCAGGATAATACACTTTGTATTAAAATACATTTTTAAGTATTGGTTATCAAACAAATCATCTAAAGTCAAGTTTGTTTGTTAACTCCTTATGCATTTTTACATTATTGGAGAATACAGCATAATACAGTATCAGTAGATTCTAAAATGCAGTAGTATAATATGCAGTACATTATAATGAAGCTGTGTAGTGTGACACTGTTTAAAGGTCAGTGTAATTAAAATGTAATTCAATTTTAATTGTAATAAAATTGTCATTAAATCCCTTACAGAGCGGTGGGGTTTCCCGGGCTATACAGGATATTTTCTTCTGCTCCTGATTCTGCCTCCTTCCCATTTTGTGAGTGTGGTGAGATTGCTTTCTTCTTAACTACTTGCTTTACTTTTCAGACAGGGATCATTTTGGTGGTGATCAGCAGTAAATGATGGTACAGATGATGGGCTAGATTCAGATTTACAATTTGACTTAAGCTGGCCATACACTATGCAATAAATTGTTCCTATCGACCAGCTGTAGTCATGAGTGGGCAAAACCATGCTGAATTGCAGGGGAGGTAAAATAAATGTCAGTGTTTGCATGCTGGGAGAATACTTTATTGTTGCATGTTGCACACAGATACTGACCAGTGTTACTGTTACACTGTTATTACACTTGTGCTAGGAAACATCATCTCTCACTGTAATTTAAGTGTAAAGCTGGCCATACACTATAAGATATATCGGCAATCGGCCAGATAAATGTGAAGATTGGATGAAAAATGAACCAATATTTTTTACAGGAATTGGAAGAAGAAATGTCTAGTAAATGTAAAGTGTGAATATAGCAACATATTGAATCTTTATGCCTACTAATTACTAAAATCACTACATGGGTGGACTTCTATATGAATAACGTAGCTGCAACACTTGGATAGGAATAGGAATGGATAGGAATATTGGGCTAGAACATGCATATGCTGCAGCTCTTATCCACAAATGAAGGTATATAATGAAGGTAGTTTGTGACAAAACAATAAATAATCCTGCTGAGAGAGTACTTAGTGATTGCTATAGGAAACATGAAAAACTAAGTACCGGTAGTAAATTCAGTCCCATGGATACCATAGTGTTTAATTTATATATCCAAGTAGTTTCTAGGTTTTTTTTTTATAACAAATTCCTCCTCTGATGCGTTCCAGTAACTTGGTCTATGATCATTTGTCTCAAAGTTTCCAATGAGTGTCAATGTTCACAAAGTGTCTTGCCACGGGTTCGCTCCCTTTTCTGCTACAGGCCGCTCTTATAGCTGCCGATAACCATTTGATTCATAAATTCATGTTGGGTTTTACCCACATAGAAAAGTCCTCAAGGACATATGATGATGCATACTAAATGTTGGATTTTTGTTGAGTGCGAATGAGTGATTTTTGTACCCATATTCATGCTTCGGTTGCATAATTTGGGCACCAGATGCATTCTAGGTTTTGTGTGTTTGGTTTGTACTCTGTAATATTTATTTTTATGTGCTGGTCCCTGAGGTTTTCCTCTTCTGTAGGTAAAATTTGCTTTTTATGTTTAGTCCTTGTAGGTTGTGGTCAGTTGTCAGGATCAGCTATAGTTTTTTCACGACTTTCCCTTTGTGGTTCATAGTTATATCAAAGGTTGAGACTCAAGGGATTTATTTGTCCTTTTTATCAGCTCCAACATATGCTTACAGTATATTTAACACTACTTGTATGATGTTTCTGTGAACAGCCTATACACTTCATTATATATATATATATATATATATATATATATATATATATATATATATAGCATTTGGCAATTAATTCATTTATTTAATTCTGAACCAGATATGTTTTTAATTTCTATTATTTTACAGTTCGGTTTTATCTTTGTTTTCTAATTTCGCTACATGAAAAAGTGAACTGTTGAACAATTCTGCATAGGTTAATAATAGCAGTCGGTAGATCGGTAGACTACTGTTAGGGGCCTTGCTGTTACATCTCAGTCATCATCATTCTTGAGAGGGTTTTTAATTAGTATAGTGGGTCTATGTGAAAATATTTGGCCCACCCACACAATAATAAAAGAATGTAATACATTAAATATGGATTTAAGCGTT
The DNA here is from genome assembly GCA_016617825.1 of Platyplectrum ornatum. NCBI lineage: Eukaryota > Metazoa > Chordata > Amphibia > Anura > Limnodynastidae > Platyplectrum > Platyplectrum ornatum. Next base: position 129,747 of record JABWIB010000173.1, on the reverse strand, counting down.
AAAAAGTAATTTATTTTGGAGCTTCTCACAGTTGGAACATGTTGGAGCATTTCACTTTTAATACAAGCTGCATATATAGGAATTGGCTCCAGATTTTTTTGAGCATATATCGGTTAATCAGTGGTTCTGGTAAGACAAATAATTGTACAGTCATCCTGGGTTCATTTATTTTTCCCTGAAGTGCAACATGATTTACGGCACTTATGTTTTGCTCTTGACTCATACTCAGTGGGCTCATCCAGTCTTGGGAGTACATGTTAGAAAAGAACTAAATTAGCACCTTGGCAAAACCATCTTACTTTAATGTGTTTAGATAAATGAATTGCAGGGGAGTAAAATAAATGTCAGTGTTTGCATGCAGGGAGAATACTTTATTTTTGCATTTTGCACACAGATACTGAGCAGCGTTACTGTTATTGGACTTGGACTAGGAAACATCCCATCTCTCACCTTTGATACTAATTACAACTAATTCATTATACCACCCCTGCAATTCAACATGGTTTTGCCCACTCTTGAAAAATCTTTTGATTGGAACATCGAACTTAGAACCTTGGGACTTTGAGGCATCAGTGCTACCCACTGATTCGCTATTTCCTGAACCTTTCTATTAACTCTATTAATTCTATTAATACCGCAACAACACTGACATTTTTATCAATGTATTAAAAATTAATTGTAACAAAAAAATAAACAACACACACAAATATTTAATAAAATAATATTTATTTAAAATGAAATAAAATATATAATTTCTTACTTAGTTACAAAACATGGAAAATGACCTGCACCAATGACTTGCACTATCCCTAATGAAAGCTCTAAAATCCTGGGTTACTCCTATATCATGCTCGGATAACCTGGGTCAAGGTGCAGTTTGAATGGTCCATCTGAAAAATTCTGGGATTTCGACATATGGGTCTTCCGCATTGTAAACCGGCCAACCTGCTCTTTAGTATAGATTAAATGGTAAAAAAGATTTGAACAACTTCAACTTCTAAAGTCAATGGAGCAGTCTGAATGGGGTCATCAGACGTTGGATGATGAAGTGACACAGAAATATCCCAGGGTCGGCAATGTGAACACAGTTTTAGTGTGTTGTGGGCCGGTCCAGTGTTTGTAAGAGTAACAGGAAAAACAGGTGCAACTGTACACTTGGGCAATCCACGCAGTCAATTTACAGAAGATAATATTTTGCTTTTGGACAGCGTTCTCAAATTCTGCACAGTGATATTTGTAACCTGCAATTAAATCTCAATCTGTGGTTACATAAAGCTCGGAAATACCATTTCTCAGCTCACTGTGTGAATGTGACTCTCCCTGCAGTTTTGGTAATGTACACCTGTTTTTGCTGTTAACCCTTGGATCTGCTCCTAGATCTGTATGAACATTCAATTGTAAGTTATTCAGTCAGTTATATAAAAAACATGAAATGATATCCAGCATATTCTGTCTGCTCATGTTAAAGGTTTCAGTGTTTTATTTGACTTTAGACAGTATTTAAAATTTTGCAATCAATAGCATTCTAGAGAAATTGTCATATTGATTTCACAATGCAAACTGTAACTCATGAAAATGAGAAATGGTATCACCAATTTATACTTTTTCTTGTCACTTTTTTGCTATTTTGCTTATGTGTAAAATGCAACTTCATTCCTGTATATCCGATTTCAAAGCTTGCAAACATGCTGAACTAATTATACAAAAACTTACTTATGAAATAATATAAGAGTCTAGCTTTATGAACTGTAAAATAAGTTTTATTGTAATGTGTCATGAGATACACAGTGCCAAAGCAAGTAAAGTTCAACCACAATGCTTTTTTTCTTTTGTTTTGGTGGTGAATGACAAAGACCAAATAAAACCCAGATGTCAATTCTCATTACTTTTTAAATCAAACTGAATGTCCCTGTCTTGTCTGTATTAATAGTATGAGCACACATGCTTTTTTGCCTTTTTTTTAAAAAACTGATTTACTGAAATGAAGAAAGTTAATATGGATCATGCAGTATCCTTTGAAGCTCCAAAATGATGCCCAAAAGCAATGACAATAATGGATAAAGCCAAACAATTTAGGAAATTAAAAACGAAAAAAATCCCACACATATTGCTTTCGCCAAATGCCCAGCTCGTTAATTTAAAGTGGAATTATGCAACCAGTGCAAAAATAGTCGTAATATACAGGGCATCTGGAAAGCATTCACTTTTTCCTCATTTGGTTATGTTACAGCCTTTTTTCCAAAATGGAATAATTTTTTTTTCCCCGCAACATTCTACACACAATTCCCCATAATGCCAAAATTTATGTAGATTTTTGCAAATTTATTAAAGATAACAACCTAAAAATCTCTTGTACATAAGTATTCACAGCCTTTGCCATGAAGCTCAAAATTGAGTTCAGATGCATCCTGATCCAGAGTTTGGGAGTAAGGATAAAACTGGTGTTTAGTATAGACCTGAACAAAACTAAACAATGATTGTTTACTAATTTACGAATGAAACATAGAGCTATGCAGTATGTGAATTCTTTGAAAAAGCAAAGTGTTTTCTCTGCATGCAATGGAGTCCCCATGTGGTTCAGTTTGATTGGGCAATTCAGTTGATTGGTCATACTTTGGCACACACCTATAAAAGGTTCCACACTTCATGACAGAGCACAAACTAAGCATCCAAAGAACGCTCTGTACACCTCAGAGTCTGGATCGTCGCAAATTGTCACAAATCTGGGGAAGGGTCACCAATCTGGGGAAAGGTACAGAAAAAATCTCTGCTTTGAAGTACTCAATGAGCACAATGGCCTGCATCATCCAGAAATGGAAGAACCACCAGGTCTCTTCCTAGAGCTGGCCAGCTGTCTAAACTGAGTGATTGGGGAAGAAGGGCTCTAGTCAGAGAGATGACCAAGATCCCGATGGTCACTCTGTCAAAGCTACAGCATTCCTATGTAAAGAGGAAGAGAGAGGAGAACCTTCCAGGACAACCATCTCTGCAGTGTTCCACCAATCGGGAATGGGTGGTAGAGTGCCCAGACGGAAGTCACTTCTTAATAAAAAAAAAAGCACATGGCACCCCGCCTGGAGTCTGTCAAAATGCAGGACCTGAAGGACTCTCAAACCATGAGAAACAAAATTCTCTGACCTGATGGGACAACGATTAGGGATAAATACCAGGCTTTATGTAGGAAACCAAGCATTCACACTGGATCTGGTCCTGTATTATTAGAATATACTCACTGCAATGTATTATTATTACATTCACACTGGATTTGGTTTTATATTATTAGTACATTCCCACTGGATTTGGTTCTATATTATTAGTACATTTACATTTTCAATTAAATTGTATCTATACATTACAATAGACTACATGCCTTTGGATCACTGGGGAAGGTAATGTTCTGGAAATATATCTGCAATCCAGATAAAACTTAAACTAATTTTCAGATACTTAAACTACCTATTAGCTGCATAGTGTTTTTTTGCATTATATTCGGGAATATTCATGGGGTGTTTACAGGAATTGTTTCAGCATAATTGATTTGTTCTGATTTCCATAATGATTTGTGTTTCATATCCCTGTTAGGTCACAATAAATTTAATACCCATTACTGTTCTAAATCCTTTGCTATGTGTTCTGGAATGCTTTGTACAACTACTGTATTATGTAAGCTGCAATCCTCAATGATGTCACTGTATAGTCTAGGCCAGTGGCATACCAACATACTTCTCCAAATATCTCCATCTAGAGTATAACTTAACAATCGCAATGTTATTATCATAACAAAGCATTACCGTTTTGGATTACAATGCTGTTAAAGTGTTTGGGATTAAAATAGTCTGAGAGATGGAAACTGGCGTATACCCTGCAGTAGAATAGTTGCTAAAGCAAAGTATAAAAAGAATATTGCTAGATTTAAATAAATCCCCTGAGAATATATCAGGTTAATCATTCCTCATTCAGATCCTAGATGTCATGTTTCAAATGTTATATTTTTATATAAGAATTTAGAAGTGCATATTACTTATTACTCAAACTAACAATGTTAAAAATTGTAGAAAATTGTAGTCTGGGACCAGTTTTTAAATGTATCGGCTTAAAAGGCTGCACTATAGTATACTAAACTTTAGCTTTATTGAACAAATTTTTGGAGTAAAAAATCTTATTTTGGTAATTTCAAATTTTACATTTTTTTTTTGAAAATCAGACTGATTAACGGTATCTTTTGTTTACATTTTTCAGCGTTGTTCATTGTCGTTGTTTTTTTTTTACGAGTGTCAAGAGTGGGTTTTTGCTGAAAATTGTCCCGGGNATGGCCACCTTAACAAACAACAACAGCTTTGGAACTATGCACAGTGATAACCTGCCCTGACATGACCTGCTGCATACAGACACAGTCCTTACTGAACTACCAGCTGCACCATTCCCAAGCACCAAGTCTGGGCGGTTTAATGTCACTAGGGTTCCCTCACTCTTAATGAACTAAATGAACTAGTTGAGCTGGATGAACTAAATGAACTAGATGAATCTTTTGAAGAAATCTTTTTAATTAATATAATTTAACTATTCATGCAAATAAGTTGAATTTCCTATAACTAAAATGACTGAACCACTGGTATTCTGAAGAGATTAATATATTGAACTGGATTCATGTTCCAGTGCATCTGCATGGGTAGTGCGGGCGGTCACTGACACTCCTCCTTTTTTGATTGGAAATGGCAGGTGTATAGCAGTGTAAGCCTTAACTCTGCGTGAATCAGGTCAATATCAGACCCATTTAATTTATTTAAATTCCTGCCAACCTAGTGTATATACATAGGCAGAGGGCAGGGCGGAATTGCATTTGGGTGACTTCCTCACTCTGCGTGAGAAAGTCAGTCTGTGAACAGATCCTGGATCTGGTCCATTGAACCAGATCTATGCACTTGTTATTACTCATTTATTTCTTTATGGTAGCTGTGCACAGTTTTTTGTCCTGAGGTAACATGGTGGTGTGAGGCTATATCAGTGTTGACTGATGACAATTTAGGCATATTGGGTTTATGGTGGATTTTAAAGGTTTGGGTTCATAGAGGTAAGGGTTGTCTAATTGTTTTGCTGTTTTAAAGACTCTATTAAGTGAAGGTGACAATAGTTGTGACAATACAGTGTGGAAAGGAGGAGGAGTAAACTGAGGTTACATTTGGAGACAAAAACAGTCGCTGCTGAGAGAAGCGGTTAGAAATTTATGGCTTTATAGGCAAATTGGCTGCAGTAATAACGTTAGGGATAGCATTACTTTGGCTGCATATTAAATATTGACTCTGATGTTAGGCAATAAACAACATGTTGACTGTGTTGTTAATGTGTGGTTACATGGATTATGCTGATTGTCTTCTGGAATAGCAAATAATATGGCATACTAGTATATTATGCTGTATTATGTTGTATGTATGGGAGCCTATGTGAACACCATTGTAGTTGGTCAGTAGTAAGAATGTTTGTAGTCTGCAGCTCTGCTGCTAGCAAAGTTGCTCTGAAGATCTTGAACTTTACTAAGCTGGGTGAATGGAAATGAGTGTAGATGTTGCCCATAGCAACCACTTAGATTCTAGCTCTCAAGCTCTCTTACATACTAGAGCATGTCAGTTAGAATCCGATTGGTTNCTATGGGCAACATCTCCACTTTTCCTGTCCCACAGCTTCGTAAATAGAGGCCCTTGTGTCAGAACACCACACCTCCCAACTGTCCCGGTTACAGTGGGACAGTCCCACTTTTGGGTGACTGTCCTGCTGTCCCTCCCACCTCCCAGTTTGTCCCGATAAGGGGACAAACTATATTTTCATTGATGAATCTAATAAATGTTACCATATGACGCGGTCGCTGCACTTGGGTGGGACAGGTCGGGGCTTGGGAGGGGGCGGGACTTATTTGTCCCAATCTCCGACATGTTGGCAGGTATGCAGTACACATTGAAGTTTCTACAGACATTAAGATGTTGTGGATTATTTAATGTTAGCAAAATTAAGCAAATATTATATTTAGGGTTTATATAACCTAAAAGGTTTTTATGGCGCAAAACAAATGAAGGCACTGGCATCCCCTTCCTTCTCAACACTCCCTTTTTTTCCTTTTAAATAATGTTTTCAAGAAAACCTTTAATGATTATATTAAATTAAAATAAGAGAGAAACTCAAAGTTTCTTGCAAAACTGCATGTGTCTATAATATTTTTCACACTCAAAGAATTTTGTTTAAAGTATTTTTTTTTTTTTTTTAGTTTGTTCCAAAATAAATAAAATATATATTCTTGGCAATAGCTGTAGTAAATACTAGTGTACGCAGAACAGATTTTGCAGTTCAATTAAGCAAATATGGCAAAGTTTTAATTTCTATTTATAGTGTTGTGTAAGGACAAACACTGAAGTGGAACAAACAAAAAAAAAAACTAAGAATAAAAAAAATCTCAAAGCAGAGTATCCTGATTTAACTCAGACACATTTGAATATGTACAGCTGGATCTGCACCACTTTGGAAACCCATATAGGAAAGAAAACCTGACTAAATATCTTATATTCCTCCAGTACATTAGTGGTAAATGTTAATATCCGTATTTTCAGACTGTCATGATGTACTTTAAGAAATGCATGGAATTCTAATTAACAGCTCCATATCAGCCTAAAAGAATATAAAATATATGCAGACATGATCTGACACTTTTGGAAGTTAAAACTAAATTACAACCTACCTATGTCATGTATAGGTAAATGAGTATAGGTATATGAGTATAGGTAAATCCCTTACTAACGTAGTGTCCTGTATTGTAAGGAATAGCTATAATAAGGGATACGTTAATTAAATTACTTTACATTAGATATAGTTGACCAGATCTAGGTTTCCACTCACCACTCGACTGTTATTTATTCTCTGAATTTTGAAGCACTTACTTAAAACTCAGCTTTTCAGAAAAGTTTACCAAATTCCTCAATCTAATTCTTTGTTAACCTTATATAGTGATATAATATAGTATTAACCTCAAATCTATCAAATGTAAACCTAGGAAAGTCGTGCCAGGGCTGCGAATTCTGGACCCCGGTACATCAAATTCTTACTGTCAAATATTTCCTGTATGCCCCTCCTATTTCCTCCCAAATGCCCCCAATCCTCCTATTTTCTTCCAAATGCCCCCAGTCCTCCTAATTTCTCCTGTATGCCCCCAGTCCTCCTATATTCTCCCAAATGCTCCAAGTCCTCCTATTTCTTTCTGCGTGCCCCCAGTCCTCTTATTTCCTCCTAAATGCTACCAGTCCTCCTAGTTCCTCTTAAATGCTCCCAGTCCTTCTAATTTCTCCTGTATGCCCCCAGTTCTCCTATTTTCTTCCAAATGCTCCCAGTTCTCCTATTTTCTCCTGTATGCTCTCGGTGCTCCTATTTTCTCCTGTATGCTCTCGGTGCTCCTATTTTTTCCTGTATGCTCTCAATGCTCCTATTTTTTCCTGTATGCTCTCAGTGCTACTATTTTTTCCTGTATGCTCTCAGTGCTCCTATTTTCTCCTGTATGTTGCTAGTCCTGATAATTTCCCCCTTTATCCTCCCATGTGCTCTCATTTTCCTCTGTATGACTCCAATCATCCTATTTCCCCCCTGTAATCACCCAGTCCTCCTATTTACTCTGTATGCTTCAATTTCTCCTTGTATGCTCCTAGTCCTCCTTTCTCCTCTTGTATATATCCAGTCAATTTGTTTACCTTGTATCGATCCAGCTACATTTTCTTTCCCTATATCCATCCTATACAGTTCCCTATTCTCTACCTTTTCATATTATATAAGCTTTTAATATTTTATTGCCATTGTTGTCTTCAGACCTTTCCTCCTCTTCCTTCCCTCTGCAGAGTGTACTACATTGTAAACGTAGCTGCAGTTGACATGCCAACATGTATACAGTACCTGGACATAGAGGTTGCAGCTGAAATGTAAGGTTTGCATATAGTATAAAATATACATTATATAGTCTGGGAATGTAACCATAAGCTCCAGTGGCCATGTAATATGTATCTGTCTCTTGAATTATTATTAGTGTATTAGCTAATTCATCTATTAGTGTATAGCTAATATAAAACGTAACATTAAGTGGCGGCATACAAGTAATCCAGTTTCTCGCTAACAGATTGAGGCACAGGCACAGACTTAATATGTGGATACATAGGCCTAAATTTACTAAGCAAGGAGATTGCCGGGAGATTGAAAAGTGGGGATGTTGCCCATAGCAACCAATAAGATGCATGTGAGCTTGAATCTGATTGGTTGCTAAGGGTAAAGTCTCTATAACTCTGTCTAAAAACATATACTTTATTGCCATTCTGAGATTCCACAGTTTCGGTCTGGAGCCCAAAATTGCTGCTTGCGTTTAAGATAGGTTTACAGGCTCCATTCCTTGTTCATATTAAAAAACTTTTAACTTTCTTTGGAGGATTTGGCACCACATGCAAGGCACCGTCCTCCTGGCAGACTTTAAATTGAGGAATATCAATATGTTAATCAGGCAAATATCAGAATGTTAATCAGGCAAAAGTAGTAGTGAGGGCCCCGTCTTTGTCTTGGTCACTGTCTTTGTATTCAAGCTCATAGCAAGTAAAGCTCATAGCACTGAATTACGAGTTGAGTCAAATGTCTTTTCTGCCATTTCAATATAACCTCATCACACATTGAAGACACATTGTAAGCTGTACTGAATGTGAATCTCAAATGCCAGTATGCTTTTTAGGTGCAAGTGTAGACCTGAACAAAACAGCTTTGAAATGCCAGGAATGTATATGATTTTTCATCCCATTGCATGCAGAGCAAGCACATTATTTTTGCACATTGAACTTACAAACAACATAATTTTATGTTTAATTTGTAATTTTAGAGTTGAAATTGGAAACTTTACCTTTAAATTCTTATTCTGTCTTCGTAGTTTATTCTTGCGTCCTTTGTATTTTAATGTTTGGTTTTGTCCAGGTCTACATTTATACCTCTTTTGCCCTTACTCCCAAACTCTGGATCAGCTGCAAAATGTGAATAATGTCAGTGAGGCGAGTGAATGCAAATTTTTACCCATCTGCTTCCGACGCCGTCATATTTCTCCCTTATGGGGCAGAGACTGTATTGCTGCGGACGTGAAGAGGGGTATTAGAAATAGGATTGATTATAATTGGCCCATTTTCTCTGTTTCAGCTTGAGCCATGGGCCTCACTTGTCTTGGTCTCTAGTTTTTTTTTTAAAAAAATTTTAAATTACAGAATGACTTCTGAAATGTCAAAAAAGAAAACCAAATTCCAAAAAAGTAAAATGATAGATGAAGAAAGCTTGTTCCAAGAAAGGGGAAAGATGAATACTACAATTTGACAAGACATTTAGGGGTATATTTTCTAAGCCGCAAGTTTGCAAAGGTGAGTTTATTAAGCAATGTATGGAAAGTGTTGCTGATATCATTTGCCCAGATAAAAAAGGGGAATTTTCCAATTTCCAAAATCCAAAAAAATTTATGATATTGGAAGATCCTTTGAAAAAGTTAAGAGTAGATCTGCAAATTCCAAAATTTAAGCTATGGCGATAGACGAAAGTATAGATGCTACTGATACAGGACAATTGGAAATTTTTATTAGAGGCATTGATGACGAATATAATATCACTGAAGAAATGGCTTCTTTAGTTCCATTAAAAGACACAGCTACACCAAGAAAAGTATATGAAGCAGTAAAAAATACATTACAATGATTTTCTTTGTCCTTTGCCAACATATCAGGCATAGCTACTAATGGTGCTTCTTCAATGATAGGTAACAGAGATGGATTTGTAAAATTGATAGAAGTTGATGCAATTGCCTCACAAAATTTCTGTATGATGAAATATTACTGCATAGTAACCAAGAAAATGTATGTGCAATAGCTTTAAAGATGTGTAACATCATGCACATTGTTATCAAGGCATATGCCATAACTTGACAATGAAAACTAGCTCACAGATGGCATTAGTCAACTTGACTATTCATGCGTCTTCCAGGTAAAAAACAATTCATCAGTACAATGTTTAAAACTATGGCAAATATCTCAAATTAAGGCAAACTATTTTATGCATTTTAGCACATTGGCTAAACACGGTCCACTGAAGGAATTTGAGAACAGGTTCCAAGATTTTAGAATAAATCTATAATATTTTCTGCTATTTACAACTTCACTTTCAGTTGATGTAAACATATACCCTCCGATTTTCAAATGAAATGCATAGAGCTCCAATCTGACATTCAACTGAAAGAAAAAATTGATCAAGTCTCTTTACTATATCCCTCACTTCACAATCTTTCATTATTCATGTCATCATTATTTGGAATTTTTGAACATTTTTGAGCAGCTATTTTCAGGGATGAAGCACATGAAGAATAAAACTAGAACCAGAATATCTGATGAGCACCTTGAGAATTCACTGAGAATTGCGACAAGTTCCATTGAAGCAAGTATGGACGCATTGGTGGCTCAGAAACAATGTCAAACATCTCACTAAACTCATTCCAAGTAAGTTTAATATGTTAACTTTTCTATGTTTTTTTTGGATGATCAGCTATCGTTAGTGTTAGTGTATTTTATGTGAGCCCAGACCAACTCACCTTCTTCCAATGTGGCCCAGGGAATCTAAAAGGTTGGACACCCCTGGTTTGTGACATCTGAAAAACATACAGACATTGGATAGCCTGAATGTACATGGAACAACATGGTATGTCGGATGCCATGACAATTCTCAACATTGTCTTGACGCAGTATTATGTCATTAATATCTATCTGGTGTATCTATCTTGTTACACATGTTTATGTCATCTTCTTAAAGGCATTCTTTACCCGCAATACCCTGTCATTATAGTCAAATTACAACCAGTGAATTCATTTGTTTTTGACACCATTAGAAACATAATTTAAGGACTGTCATCACAACAATGCAATGGACAATTGGCGGTTTCATATGAAAGTGTTTTTTATGTTTTACAGGTTTCTGCTAAGGTTTCGGTCATAAGTGGAATTTCATGGCAATACTTATTACAAATGTAGCTGTATGTTCCTAATAATGTACTGTTTAACACAGTTGTTTAGTCTTTAGAAAGAGCAGAAAGGAGAGTCTGCAAAATAGCACAGAATAAAACATATCCTTTCAATAAAGTTGCTCCGTCCTAGAATGTGTTTAACTCTTCCGATACTTACTTTACAAGCCTTATTAAATTACTGTTACGCTTATCATTCTATAACAGGTGACATATTTATATATTGAGGTATTTGTTATCAGTGATCACATGAAAAGAACAAAATCCCTTAATGTTATCCCATGACAATATGAAATTTCAATTTCTTATTGGATTTAACATATCAATATCATGTATCATGATTTAGATGAAAGATAAATTGGCTTTAAAGAAAGACACCTTTTACGTCAGTATAAATACCAAGGGTACAATCTGCACTAACCTCTATTGATTCCTTTCCTCTTTATACAAAGTATAATATATCCTAATTGATAAATGCAAGAACTGAATAGGATTAATCTAGTTTTGTTGACAGGAGAACATTTAAATTGGCATGTGGAAATAAATACTTAAAAATGACAAAAGTCATCTGCAATACTTTCATGCATAATTGCAATGTTATAAAGGTCATATTGAAACACATGGTTTCAAAAATTCTTAAACAATAGTCGTCAGAAATGAATGCTCTTAATAGTACCCTCAAGTAACCTCGCTCATTTGTTACACTGTATGAGGATATCAGTTAAGTTTATTTATTGCTGGGAAAGAGTATTTGCATCAACCTTCTGTGCCAGGACAACAAAATTATACCTGACCTACCAGGATACTATAGAGTTACGGAAAATACTCCCAGAATCCCATGGTGCATTCCATTGCCACAATGTGTAATTCTGTCTATCTTATATCCTTTGTTTTTATCCAGCCCCATGGTTTCTTGAGTGTTAAAACCATTTCCATCACTCCAGAATATATTCATAACTTACATTCTGGACTTACATATGATTTAGGTTACATTGTGTAAAATGACACATTTTGTAAACCATGCCTTTAAATACAATACCAGACTCAAAGACGACACACGTTTCATATAAAGGCTCTGGATTTTTAAAATATTATAAGACCATTAACTTGTTAACACTCTCGGTTTTAGTTTGGAGACTTATATAGAGTAACACATTTAATGTTATAATAGAAGTTTTACATGCCTCTATGACAAATTCAATGTCATTTTTGCCACTTCCTAGAGGATTGGTTCCAGTAGGTATGAAACTTTTTCCATTCAGATGTAGTCATCCCATTTTTAACCACAACATTCTTCCTTACCAAACAACACTTTGAATTTAATTGACAATGAATGTCCTGTGATTTTCAGCTGCAATGATTTAATTTTACAAACGGATTCTAATTATAATTTTTGTGTCTTAAGTGTTATTACGATGAAATTCTTTTAATCCGTGAAGCGAATTCTCACAGAAAGAAAAATATTTAAGGAAATATAAATGCTTTTCCGTATGCATGTGTATATGTGTTGTAAAAGAGAAACATTTAATCAATGCAAATAGCGGTGGGCTACAACTGGGTTAATGCAGTATTACTAGTACTTACCTTTCGCTTATTAGAACTCAGTTCTTCCCAAAAAAGATGTAAGATACACACAAGTACTGACACAACACAGGTTTGTTGAATAAACTATAGTAATGGAAAAGCCTAGACATATTGCAGATGAAATACACAGAGAGGCATGCAACCTATAGGGGCAGGTTGAACTAACATCAGCATGTCCTGACCTAACAAGTTTTACTATTATAATCAAACATACTCTCGTCAAGAGTGTTTATAGACAGCACTCAGTTCCCAGTGTATATAAACAACATGCCAGGTTTTTACAGCAACCTTTGTCCGTCCTGAAAGGCTTATGTCTGGATCTGAGGGACTGGGACAGACTGGGGGCTGCAGAACATTCATCCAATCTGTTCCAATGCTGTACATGCACAGAACAACCTATCCTAACATTTGCAGAACACAGTGGCTTTACTGGACAAGCATTCGATGGGGAGGGCATGTGAGCTATCCTCACCCCCTACCATCCAGCATCCAGCTAGCAAAAATGTATGACGCAAGTGACTAGGTAAAATGCAATGAACGGTGAAATGTCTTTGAGTTTATTACCCCTTTAGTTTTATAAAAAAAAAATATATAACATACACCATGGAAATAAATGTATAAAGCATATAAAGCACAGCTTAGTCTGCTGATTTTTCTTGTGTTCATACAATCATCATCAAGTAATAAAGAAATTCTGTGTATCGTCTTACTTTCATGTCTTCATGCTGTATTTTACCAGTAAATACACTATTAACCATGCTTGTGGGCACTGCTTATATGGTCATAATATCAAGAATGATACAGCTAACACTATAAGATCTTTTATTTAGCGGGAAGTTGCGTTTTGTAGTATAAAGTATATTTTTCAGATTGTTATGCATGGTTCTGCTCTGAGGAAATGAGACACTGAAGCACTGAAGCATTGACTTGTACATAATTAATCACCACAACTAAATTGGCCTCATTACTGGAAATAGTGCAGCTCTCCAAGGAGCAAGTAAGGATAGACAGGTGGAAACAGAAGCATCCAGTCTCCAGCGTATAGCAGTCAGGATGAAGACGTCTACTCTGTATCTTTTTTTTTTTCTTTCAAAGACATTTTGGGGCCGATTCAATCCCGCGCGAAGACGGGAAAAAACGTCTATTACGGGACTGAAACCTCGCGGATTTTTGTNCGCACCTNTATGAGGTGCGAACGAAAAAACGCGAGATTTTCTGCCTTACGCAAACAGCGTAAGGCAGAAAATCTTCGCGCCTAGAGGATTGAATCGGCCCCTTAATTAGGTTTTCATAACAAAATAGAAAGACACAAATGTAAGTGGCTTGTATTACTATCATAGAGCAACTGTGAAAGGGAGCGATCAACTTAGCCCTCTCTTTCAAGAAAATAGGCTGCAGCATCCAGCGCTAAGAGGATATCCCTGTATTCCGGCAGGCCTGCAGAGGTTGACAAATTCCTTCTGTGCTCTAGAAACTTCTATGGAGTAGTCATCGAGCTTCACTGGAGAAAGGCATGGTGATTATTAGCGGCAGTGCTCCTGTGTTTTGAAGGGTTTTTAGTGGTGTGGTTCCTTTAGCTGTTTAGGCCCTCTTAAGGCTATAGATATTTATGTGGTATATAACGGCATAACAAACCAGCAGCAGAGTAGAGTAGAGAAAATGCTGAGTTGTGGCGATGCGTTTGGTCCTGAAAAAGACTTTCTCAAGCCATGTGGTTGCATTGAATGGAACATGGTTATAATGCACATACATTGGCATACTTCTTTGATGAGTGGGGATGGTTTGTAGATGTCATGATGGTAATAAAGAGTTTGTTTGATAAAGAATCTGATTTTTTGCTGTTAAGAACAAAGTTTCAAATTAGTTATAATTAGGTGCACAGACCTAGAGTTAAAGACAAGAATTTATAGTTCCAATTCGTAAATCGCACCAAAAGAATTGTATGCTTAACATGATTAGATACAAATAAAAATAGATGAATAAGTAAATAGAAAATTGAAAAACCGCTCTGATATAATATGCATTTTTAAAATGATATGTAGTTAAAAGAATAAAGAATTTAATTGCAATCCTAGGGTATGTTTTTATTCCTGGAATCAAATATTAGGTTGCTCGTCATAAACTGCATCATAACAGTTTTTTTTATAGAAAGGTGTTTATATAGAAATATTAAGAAATGGGGTTTCATTGTTTTTTAGAAAGGGCCTCTTATAATTTTTCAAACATATACATAAAATTTCTATTGAAAATACATAAGCTGGTAATTAAAAACCTATGGAGACATGGCCCATTTATAATGATTTAACCCGATATATAATAATAGTGATTTTTTTCTCAGCATTTGCTCTATTATGATTACTACCAGCGCTGGTTTGTTATGCCGTTATATACCACATAAATATCTATAACATTAAGTGGGCCTAAACAGCTAAAGTAACCACACCAATGAAAACCCTTCAAAACACCGGACCACTGCCACTAATAATCACTATGCCTTCCTCCAGTGAAGCCTGATGAAGCGACACCACCTATCGAGATAGACGAACGCAGAGACGACGGACTCCTGCAACGGCCCTAATACAACTATATAGCGGTTAATCAAGTGGACGACCCCTGCTGGATATCCATTTAAGGTCGTATAAGTGGTTACCTTACTTCCTCTAAACATCTTTTTACATCCAAAAAGTTTGCTGTGCCCCATAGACTTTATCTCCAGTCTTTATTGCAACATATTATATAGAAGACTCTGATACCATAAACACCTAATCAAGTTTTGCATTTTACCAAGGGCTAAGTGACTGTGACCATTACCCCATATTGAGAATAAAGCCCAATATAGGCAATTACAATCATCCATCACATGCACAGTGTATTATTTAACATTTAAACATCTTTTTTGTATGTATGTTTAAACTTTTTTATAATAATGAGTAAAAACAATTTTAGAGTTAAACCTCTCTGAAGTCAGTCATTTTGATACTTTATATACCTTATATAATACATTGAGTGTGTTCCTCTTTTTTAGCGCTGTTACTTCTTCATATACTTTCTAGCATGGGGTACAATGCCATAGCATACACTAATAAAACATGTAATACATACATACTAGGGATGAGCGGGTTCGGATCCCAGAGATCCGACAGATCCGAATCTCTGGGATCCNGGGCGAATCCGGGCAGGCTCGGGGGGTGCCTCCTCGGTTCCGAGCAGGAACCGAGGCAAAACCCCGTCGATGTGACGTCGAATGTCAGAGGGAGACAGCACAGGGATATCTGCAGCTCTGCTCCCCCTCCCCTCTCCATTGACTAACACAGGGCTGTGAGTGCCCTGCCCCCTCCACTCATTACACAGGGCTGCTAGTGGCTCC
>JABWIB010000173.1:54595-72378 GCA_016617825.1 Platyplectrum ornatum | reverse complement strand
AACATGGTTTTACCCACCAATCTTTCAAGTGGAACAATTTATCTTATAGTGTATGCCCACTGTGGTGCTTTCCCTAGGGTGCCGCGGCCATGTTGAATTACATTGTACGGGCGGGTAACACAGATGACGTGGTCGGCAGCCCTTACATTCTTCCTGCACATAACACTGTGTAGGGCATACAGAGTGTTACAGTATGTGCTGCCCAGGCAGCTTACACTATAGCGGTACCTGAAGTGAGAAAGTATGGGAACCACTGCACTAGGGCACAATGATTGTGGCTTTGGGGTGATAATTTTCCTAGTGTGGCCAGTATAAGGCTCTGAAATAGAAGGCCCTGCAATCAATTACTTACTAAAAGAGGAAATGTGCCACCCTGCTGCATTGTCAATGCACAGATCAGATGATATGCTCCACTATAAACATGTTGCTTTGGAATATTTACAGAGTTCTGTTTTCTCTCTAAGAACACACATGTTCACACATTACGCAGATTTTTTTCTACAGTATTGAGAGGTTCTGTCTGTTTTGGCTTTGTTACATCACGTTGTACCATCTGGCTTTTTAAAACACAAATGCTCAAATCAGCATATTTTCAAGCGTTAAGTGGCGTATGATTATTATATTATTGCTTCAAATAAAAGTCTTGATATAAAGTGATGAGGATATTTTTAAACTCACGATTGCTTTAAAATGGGAAGTTTAGAGGCAATAAAGATTTAGGTGCCTTATTATTCCAAAAAGCAATTCACAGATAGCGAACATTTCAGTGAAGACAAACGCTACATGTGTCATTAATTCATTTTTATTTGGAAGGGAAACAAAGTTAAGTTTACGAAGTTAAATCAGGATAGAAAAATAGGAGGATTCTTGATTAAAAAAATAAACAAATACAATTTAGAGAATTGTATAGGAAGGGAACCGTGGTGCAAATGGCAACAATGTTATGCCTCTGCTAGTTCAATAAATGAAGAAAATTACAGAGGTAGAACACACTCTGGCCTTTTAAGCATATTCTAGCATGCAAATCGTGGCCCAGCCTCTTCCCCTCTCTGTGTTAGTCTAATGCCTCGACTAATACAGGCTGCACCTGCTGGTGGGTTATGCATATTGTGTTAATACGTGTCACTGAGTGCAATGCTGTTTGCTGTAATTGCATGATTGTACATGGGGTATTGTAGAAAAGCTCACAGACGTAAAATGGTGTATAGAAAACACATGCATATTAAAGGGACTAGAAAATAATAAAAATATGGAGAGATTGTCACATTGGTTGGATAAAGTGAGTTATGTCTCAGCTTGTATACAACACATATAGATGAAAGTGCAAGGACCCATTTGTAGACATAATCTATTACTTTTGCCATTTTGTAAGTCTAAATCACTGAAGTAGTTTTTAAGTATTTACTTGCGTAATGATTTGCGTATTTTGGATTTCAATCGACAACATTCACCTATAACCTGGTTATATGAAGAAGAATAGGCTGATGTTCTGTGTTTATGGGGGGTTTTATAGTACGTCCCTATGTTTTTTGGTGAAGACTACGGAAAATCTTTTCATACAACAAATTAGTTAGAAAAAATTTAATAAAACTTAACATACACTTAACATACCTAAATAACACACAACACAATCATTAATATACACACATACACACATACAGTACATATTGAGAAGGGGTTGATATTATCTATGTATTTTGGAGTGACAGAAGTACTGGAAGTGCTGTAACACAATACTCACAATCGACACTGGATGAGAAAATGTCCTTTAATAATCTGAATAAAATTATCAATCATTTCCATCAAATGCATTAACTTGCAACTTGAGTCTTAACATCTATATTACAAAATTATTATCATTCTGCCACGATTGTGCTACAGTTCACATACAAAATAAATGTGTAGGGCTTGCTGATCTGTCATTTTGTGACATCACAATGCACCTTCTCTAAATGTAATCTTTAAACTAACATAATAGAGCATGCCCCAAATCATTTATGGACACAATGTGAATATTCATCTTCATTATGGAAGCTGTCAACTCTGAAAACAGTAATTCAGGGAGCGTAATTTCTCTTTAGTGCTCGACATTCTCAGGAAAGATCTATGGGTGGGATCTTGTAGTACATTTCGACTGAGGCATCATTAGGACATTATTCGGCCTGTTGTCCATTTTGTATATGAAATGCAGCCATTCCAGAATGTTCTTCAGTGCATGCACATTGCATTACGTAGGTGCACAGCAGGTCCTCACAGGACATGACTGGATGGGTTTGAGCCTCCTCACATACTTCCCTACTAATTACTTTTGGATGACACAGGCTGGCGGAGACGCGATGTTTCGCCGATCTGCGCATGCGCATAGCACGGAGTCGGGCGCAAAGCCCCTTTTCTCATTTCCATATGCGCTTTTAGCAGGGCTAAGCCCTGCTAATTAGAGGCACAGCTACGCCTGGACATGGTGGAGGCGTAGCGCAGATCCATAGAGGCAGGTCCTATGTCCCATGGACAATTACCTGCCTCATTAAGTTTAAAAAAAGTTTATTAAAAAATAAAAAAATATAAAATATATTATTTAAATATACCCTGCAGCCGCTAATTTCTATGAATCAGGTCCAAAGAGAGGTTCTCAATAAGCCATGTACCCTCTGCCAAATGTTTTGTACCTACAATGATTAATAGGTTTTAATCTTCTATTTATCTTACATATTAGTCTTCATACATAAGGAAATGCAAATTTAAATTGGAATGTCACAGAGGCCTGTGGACAGATTTGGATGTTGCAATGCCTAGTCCCCAATACATAGGATATCATGTTTATTTAGCATTGAAATGAGACTTGCATACTGATTTCCATTTTATGTGATATTTACTGTTATAAATGACTTAATGCTGTAATGTGACAAGAATTGATAACATTTATATGGGGGGAATTGTTATAATACAGTATGGGGAACATGTGGGCCTATATTTACTAGGGAGAGGTAGAGATGTTAAATATAGGTTGTGGTTTCTTCCCATACATTTTATACTAACCTTATAATATAGATATTACATTAGCTAAATGTACTCTACTAGAAAAACTAACTATTGTACCGATTGATGTTTAAGCTATGACTTAAAAAAGACACATCTGTAATGTCAAAGAATGCAATGTACAGAAAATATAATATTCTTAATTAAAATTTGTAATGAATGGCCATGTTAATGCATACACTGTATGCATGTTGTGAGATTTTGCAGGCCTAATTAGTACTTGCTGATTATGTTTATTTCCTGATGTACACACTGATTAAGCATTGTCCACACACTGAGGCTTGAAGCAGGATCTGTACATAAAGTAGCACCTAGTCATTTAACTGGGGACACAAAATGCAAATAGAGCAACTTATGTAAAATTGAATTAATTCTAATAGAACCCATTTTGCCTGAGCAGCTGGTGTCACATTATAAACAGAGATCTCTTGTTATGAGAAATAAAAGGCTTCTGTTGACAGATGCTTATATACAGTTAAGTATGAGCATACACAGTATTTAAAAATAACTCAATTCAGTACTATTATTTGCATTTAACAGTGAATGTATTTCAAAACAGATTTTTAAAATAGATAACTGTGGTTAATATCCATAAATAATATTAACGTAAATAAAAACCTAAAAGGAATAATTTCCTCAGAGAAAAAATATTTTGAATAATGGGCGGTACAATTTTATTTCTTTATTTGCATTTATCACAAATAGTTTAGAGTTGAGTTAGAACATGCCTACCTTAATTATTTTATCATATATTGCATGCGCCTCCCACTGAAGATTTTTCGCCATGTACAAATTTTATCATACATCCCAACATTTAGGGGGGTTTAAAACGGGACAAATAAGTCCCACCTTGGCTCTGCCTAAGCCACGCCCCAACTCCATAAATACACAATAACCATGTAATTCTGTTCAACAAAAATGGTTGGAAATGATACTTCAATTATCACACAAGACCTAACCTCTAATTAATAATTACACACAAATACCCTANAGTCCGCCAGCCCAACTCTCTAGGACGAAGGTGATGTATCCAGGTCTATTAACTGTTTAAAATATAACTTTTAATGCATATTTGCTAAAATAATACCAAAATCAAAAATCATAAAAACCATCCAGTACCAATTATTAGGTAGGAAAGGGCAGGCTGAGTCAGCGAGATTACCCTAATCAGACCCTAACTCTTTTTTGTTGATGCCCTGATCAATCCCTACCTCAAAAACAGGGTACCTAATTTGTACTACCGGTCCCTAAATAACCCTGAGTCCCGTTATACAGATAGTAATGTACCATATTAGTGTTATAGAATCATAATAACATGTATAAATAATCTCATTGAACATGTTCCTGTTTCTGCTCCAGTCCGGAGCTCATCAGGGGATATATAAATCACTGGTTAATCAAAATTTCTATAACTATAAGGTCGCAGTAAACACATTCCAACAACAAAGGTAAATACCCATGGCCATATTGAGAGTATTCATTTATGTGCATTACTTAGATTCAATGATCATAGAAGACAGCAACCTAAGGGTCTGAGTCCACCTATATTTTCCTACTGCTCCCTTAGTAGGGGATAGGTCCTCAGCACGTGTGGTGTCTGCATCCCATTCGAAAGTGTGGGGCAATTAGGTTCACAAGCCACTGCTTTATAAAGGGGCCGCCGCTGTCCCATTGGCTACTCCCCTTCCGCTTGTTAATGTCCTCGTCTGAACACATGGAGGGAGGTGGAACGCAAGCCCTGCGTTCCAACCCTCATTCCTCCCGTGTACACCGCTCTAGTTAAAGGTACCGCTTCACACTACAGACGTCATATGCGTTTCAATCTGTGATGTGCGTTCCAGACTCCGCATTGGCGTGTAGCTAGCATACATCCCTAACTAGATGCCACTCTCATAGTCCTCATGGACTCATAACCTCATTCTCAATTGCGGGCTGTTTAGTCTATAAGGGGTGGATACATTCAAAGTCCCCAACAGAGCTATCTTTAATCATATACTATATATGTTGTTAACCTTTAACAAATAGCACTGCCTGATCTAATTGTCTGACATATTGTTCCTTACACGTATAAGCCATATAAATGGTCCCCGATAGATCGGACCCTTGTTGGTCTTCATATAAGTCACATGACATGTTAATGCTGGTTTCTACTCCAAAAAACTTTGAAAAGGTCACATATGATAACGATAAAAACCTCTAACAGATACATAAGACATAAGAAATCATTCTACTCAAAGAAAGCAACCAAAATTAATTTGCTCGTTCAGGCCATTCGGGTGGATTGAATCTAGTTTAAAGATCCACCGGGTCGTTCACCACTAAATTAAGGAACACGTCTATACAAGAAATGTCAGAGAGTGGGGGCATCTTGTCACTCTTCAATCTAAGATCAGAGAATGGGCCTTTCCCATCGGCTCCCAACTCCACCCATACCACTCCCCCTTTGCCCTGTGATCGGGGAAAAATATAACTTTTAATAATAAAAAAAAACTCCACTTACAAGCTGGTAGGTTAGAGGGACAGCAGTACAGTCACCCAAAATCTGGACTGTCCCGCTGAAATCGGGACAGTAGGGGGTATGGTTTAATAGATTTTGAGTCTAACTCTGCATCAAACCCAATATCCCTTATTCGAGACATGTGCAAAATTAACATGGTCTGGGTGAACAAATGCCGCTGATGCTCAGCTAAGTAGGTGCTGTGGTATGGAGATTCCTGCAACCTTTAGTGCATTATGTTCAGGGCTGGACATTTCTGGCAAATGCCAGAAGGGCCTCTGGTGGAATGGGCTGCTCATTAAATAAAGGGCTCAATTTTATAGTGAAACCGTTAGTCACTGAAATGTCTGTCTCAGTGGTGATACCACTGTATGTATATTATATGTACATACAGACACATATACACATATAGTTCACTTAGGTCAATCAATGGTTCTAACACACCCATGGTAACAGTGTGCAGCCGCTACTACTATTATTCATGAATGGGTAGTGGTAGTTTTGTCTATAGGTAGCTATATACATGAGAGAAGTTTTTTTTTTCTTTTTTCAAAAAAGGGTAACCAACAGCACATGTGTTTCTCAGTCAGAGGGTAAGAACTCCTGATGGTGGACAAGTTGCCCAAGAGGGGATTTGGGAGTTAGGATCTGCTGGAGTACTTGGATTGTTTGCTGAACCATGTTGTTTTATGCAGCACTGCTGTAACAGTTGCTTAGGCTGGTGACTTATTATGCTGTCTGCTGTCTGCCTGATGAAAATAAAGAATATTTGTTTCACCTATATCTATGTGATGTGCCTGCTTATCACATATATATATATATATATATATATATATACACAGTATATACATACATACATACATACAAAGGCACAAATAATCCATAATCCACTCACAACATTAACCAGTAACCAACTATGTTATATCTTTAAAATAAAATGGAAGAATTATTAGTGTGATGCCCCAGATAGCTCTGAAGGGGTTAATGTGGTTTCTGGGATGTATAATGTCTGGATCTATCTTCAGTTGGAAACAATGTACAGTTCAGATCCTGTTGACTGTCTACTTATCAGATGGCAGGTGCGAGGTCAGGCGCCCTACAGTCTGGGTATCACGCTTTGTACATGAGGGCAAAGTTGAATACGGAATGAGCTAGATAATAAATGAGGTCACACTATGTTATACTCGGTTCCCATTACCAGCCTTGAAAAAGCTGGCATAAGAGCCAAGGTGTAGAGCTGGGGAAATTGGAGGGGCTGTGAAAAGCAGGCTCTGCACTGTTCTCATTAAACCCTGCTTTTTGCTACCTGTACACATCATTACTCAGAAAATGTGCTGTGATTGGCTGTGATTGTTTGTTTACATTAGGGGAGGGTGGAGGAGGGAGAGACAGGCATTGTTGTTCTGGAAACAGCTGACTGTGTGAGCCAATCAGCACTGCACAAACACAATGGGAGAGGAAAGCAGGCTATCTTGTGTCCACACTGACTGAAAAAGCCGGAGAGGAGGGCAAAACACCTTCTAAAAAGCAGCCTCTGAACACCAGCTTTCAGAGACAGGCTTTTTGTAAATGGAGCGTTCACACTGAGTTTAGAAGACAGCTTTTTCACTGTAGCCGGCTTTTTCAGCAAAAAAGACAGTTAATTTGAGGTAATGGGAACGGGGTATAAGTTGTGGTAATGCTAGAGTGGGTGTGGGAGTTCTGAAGTTTTGTGAAGTTCTATATGTTAGTTGGCAAGGCATGTGTGCGGGGGCATGTGTCAGTACCCCCCTTGACTGGCTTAGGAGAATTGTGGATTTGTTACCCTTGTCCCCCATGGACACTGCCAGAAAGATGAGTGCCTTGTCTAGAGTTAGTTTAAATGCGAGTGTTTGTCAAATGTTATACCTAATGTAGGAATGATGTTTTAGTTGTGATTGTAAGAATGTAAAGTGATCAGGGACTACGGGGATTAGTCTGGGGTGTTATATTATTCGTTATCAGAGTTTTCTCATGCAGAACGTTCATGTGATAGTTAAATAAATATTGTTGAAGTAACATTGTGTGTTCATTGGGTTTTGGAGGAAAGATGGAAGCGGGTAGCGGTTGCGGGGTGGATCTCCTGCCTGAGCCACCTGTATTGGTCACTTATCCGTACAGTGTTGGGGCTGGCAGAGCGCGGTAGTGGGCCACACAGGTACATTAAACCAATTAATTCTATGGTCGCTCATTCCTTTTAAACCTTAAGGGTTAAATCAAATAAGTAAGAGACCAGTCGGGGGGGGGTGGGGTGTCACATTAGTTACACACATTTGCAAATATATGATTAGCCACCAAACTCTAAACTCTAAAACTGTCCCAGAGAGCAAAAAAAAAAAAAAAAGTCCCAGAGAGCTGTGAGCTTGTTGTTCCACCCACTGGGCAGAACCTGTCTTTCCCACCCACCAACATTACACTAGGTGGGGTGGAGACAATTTAAATAAAGGTATTGGGGAGGGGAGAGGGTGGAATCGTGCAGATTGTTTGTGGCTAGAAGGGCTCAAGGTATGGGTCTACTTTTACTCCCCTCTCCCCCGTACTCCTGCACTGCACATAAGGGTGCACAGGCGTATGAATACAGCCCAGAAGTATATATTTATATATATGGAGGGGGTGGAGCTTGGAAAAGAGCATGGCTTGGCTGGAAAAGTGCCAGTATTACATATTGGCACATACCAGCCCACTTTGAGCCCTGGTTTCTCCCCATCAGTGAGTAACAATATAGTACAAAAACTTCACAGCAGGTGGGCCTGTGTACGTTAAATTCCAGGGCTGATTTTTAGTCCCAGTGCCATAGTGATTGCAATAAAGAAGAGGAACAAACTCACACGGCTTAAGAGCACAAAAGCTCTGTGTATCGCGTATAGTACAACAACCCTAGTGGCAATCGGTCATGATTAAAGCGCTAGCATTTTATTAAATGCTCGATATATAATGTTGCAGATCGATTAGTCCAGCATGTGGGTTCAGAGTTGGAGATTTACTCCTTTAGTCTGTTATTGGTGAGCTCTCACAATGTGATGTTTGATAAAATTTGTTTTTAATATTGTTAAAAACAGTAATGTTTAATAATGTACACAAAGCGTGCAATTGATGTTGCAGATTTTGCTTTAAGATATGTGCAAATATGTCTTGGACCCAACACAAACATTTCCATGTATCCAGAAGGCAGTGTTCAGATCTGAATGGGGTGCTCTTACCAGGGCACTGCCAGCCAGCTCATTGACTATGTGCCTCCACCCATATGGCAGGACTGACTGTCATTGAGATACACTGTGTGTCATTATGTGACCTCTTATACCCTCACCTTTGGATCATTCCCTATATATTTTAATTTAAGTGCATCATCTTAGTATAATGGATTGGCTCCTGAGATCTGATAGTTATGCCATTGGCTCCCCGAGCAATGGATGCATAGGGACCCTCAGTCTCAGTTCATACATGTGATCTTGCAAAATGGTTTCATGTCTGTCATATCTGTTATGTCAGGAAGGACCACAAAGCATTTTTATAGGGTAGTGCAAACTAGCGTACAGACCTGTCACCATCCAAAACAGGCGCACAGATAATATGGGAAAGATTTATCTGACAATAAACAAAAGCCTATTCCTTTTACTCTTACTGGTGGATATTATTGACCATCTTGTTCATTTTAGATATTTATGAGATAGTGAACTGCTAACAAATCATCCAGTTGCTGCAAATGACTATACAATTACATTTATTTGTCAAATTATAGGTATCATTATTTCTGAGTGTTTAGACACATTGAATAAAGAAGAGACCACCTACGCAGGCAACCCGAATGTTCCTGCTAAAGAATTGGTATCTTTTACAGAATAATGAAATGTTTGGTTTACTGAAAGCTACAAATAGAAGGTATGTCATTACCTAGAATGTACTTCTACTTGTATAGGATGCTACTGGGAATAGAAAGTAAATAAATAACCAGAAGTATAAATGTTCTAATAATAATACTGTGGTCAAACTGACTTATGAACTGTAGACGTACTTTTAGATTTACGTACGTGTGTATTAAAATAGGGCCATGCAGAAGTTTTACGTAAGAGCCTTTAATGCAGACATAATACACAGGGGCCTTTACTGTACAGTCAAAACACAGCCTACTAGCTTTGTTCACTGATAATTCAAATAAGGATCATATTAAGCGGTCTGTAATATTTCCTATGCATTTCATCCAGTCAGAACTTCGATGTTGCTAGGGGCAGCAACCTGATTCAAGCTCTCAGTTTCATTTTACATTAGTAAATTTAGGCCCATGTCTCTGCAAGGTACTGCCACACTCAGACTAAATCCAGCAGTAGATGTAGAAGTCCTGGGAAATAATGTATAGTTGAGGGCACCCTTGCTACATGTAAATGGTGTGTGCTGTGCATACCTCCCAACATATCGGACAGCGACAGTGGGACAAATAGGCCCCGTCCCCGGCCCCAGCCTTGCCCCAGTTTTGGCTTGGCTCCACCCCTTTTACTGCTGTGAATGCGGCAAATATATAATATATAATTAGTTTAAATAACAAAAACACAGTTTGTCCCCTAATCGGGACAAACAGTGAGGCAGAAGGGACAGCGGGACAGTCACCCAAAAGCGGGACTGTCCCGTCAAAATCGGGACACTTGGGAGGTATGGTAGTGAGTGAATAGGGAGAGAGGAGTGAATGCAGTGTTGCCAACTATTGAGCACAAACCAGAAAAGCTATAAATGAGAGCTGTACACAGGGAGATTAAAAAGCCGGTATGTTTCCCATAGCAACCAATCAGATTCAAGCTAACATTCTCCAGTACGTAAAATTTAATTGAGAGGTTGAATCTGATTGGTTGTGTGATACCCCAGGGATCACCACGGGGTTAATTCAGAACTCTGCTAGATGTGATGTCTGGCTCTGAATTTGCAACATTGTATTGTGTCATGATGTGCTTACTGTCTGGACTAGCAGCAGGTACAAGATCAGGTGCCATGTTGGTTGTGTATCATGCTTGTTCCATGGGCCTAGTGCTCTTCTGCCATTGGCTAAGACCTGTCTGACTGGACTATAAAAGCTTGAAGCATGCAAAAGTCAAGGAGTTGATGGATAAGATCTGGAAGGAGAATATGCAACTGGCAGGTTTAACATCATGGAGGCAGCTGGACCTTTGACCAAAGAGGAGGTCCCCGATTTCTGCACTCAGGCAGACTTGTCTGAACCCAGTATTGAGAATGAACAAGACCTGGAGGGGGCCTCGTACAAATCCATATGCCTGAGTTCTGCTCCAGAGGGGATGGTACCCAATAGTTCTGATCCAGGATGGATGGTACCCGATAATTCTGATGCTGAGGGGATGGTACCTAATGTGCCTACGGTGTCTCCTACTGTGGCCCCAATGCACAGTGCACCCCTGCCTGAGCCAAGTGGTGGAACTGCCAGTGAAAGCAGTAGAGTGGCTGGGCAATGTCTGGAGACAGCCACCGAGAGATCCTATTCGGAGGAAGGGGAGAGTTTGTGCGACCTGGCATCATGGAACGTGGTTGCTGAAGTTGGCCCAGTGGCCAGAGCTAATGACATCTGCTATGAAGGACTGTGATTACTTTATTCCCTGGAGGACCCTGCTTTCATGAGAGTTACAGCAAGGACTTTTATGTTGCCTGTCTTGTACATGAGTGTCTGACACTACTTGCCTCTTATGGCTATATATTCGTGTATTGTTTACCAACTAAGTAATTGTATTTAATTGAGTACTCTAAATTGTATGATATAAACTGCCTTTATGTCATGTAACGTAAGTAAGTCAGAGCCTGGGATTTCCTTTAGGAACCCCAGTCCCGAAGTAAAGAAACAGCCGGTGTAGTGTTGGGGTGGGTAGGGCACGATAGTATGGGGCCATGATGGTACATTGTTCCAGTTGTTCCTAGGGCTGCATCCTTTTTTATTCCTATAGGTGTATGGGGTCCACGGGGCAGAGGTAACATTCCGGGGTGGCAAATATTTTGTTCCTATGGACACCGATCACATAGACAGTTATGTGTTAGGAACTCTACCTTAAATTCTACACATGCGTCGCTCTGTTGATGTGTGTCATACGGAGAAGATGTGTATGGAAAGTCCACAGCTCAGCCCATACTGCACAATTTAAATGCTTCCTCCACCCATAAGGCCTTAGCACACACTAAGGGCCGTCCCATGTATGGATATTTGGCCTTGCAGAATTATCACTTCTGTACATGCACCGTGGAAATGTACAGAGGATTTCTGCATCCCACATGTGGAAATCACCTAAATGTATTTAACCTGGATAAGGCCTTATGCTGTTTACATAATGTAGAAAGTGCCAGCAGATAATATCCATGTGGCTCATTTGTATATTTAAAACAATACTGACTTTAGTTGCTTCTTAATTATGTTTAAGATTCATTATAGCCTTATACTTATACCAAGCGTACTTACACTATTCTATTGTACTGTATTATCTTTACCACTTCTAAAGAGAGCCTATTCCATTTATAAACTACTCTTTCTGTGAAGCAGTTCCACATATTTCCGCTGAATCACGACACCCTCTAGTTTATCTGCATGCCCCTGTGTTCTACTACTACATCTCTTCTACCTGACTACATCTCTTAATGTATGTGAAAGCTTCTATTATATTACCCCATGTCCCTACTCTGTTCCAAACTGTACATATGTCATCTTTTTTTATCACAACCCCTCATAATTTTGCCCATTCCAATTAAAGAAGACAGAACTTGGGATGGATAGGTGATTAATTTTGTAATGAATTATTATTATTTTTTTTTTTTGAACAATAGTTTTATTGGTACACCACACATTATACATAGTAACAAGGTCCAACAAAGTACAAGCACAAATACAGGCAGGCGGCACATCTTAACAGAGAAAGTACTGAGTAGGTCGTAGGTAGGCAGAACAATTCCTAGAGGCATACTGGGAACAGTAGGTTACGTGGTCCCTCGGCTAGTCGAGGATGTGCAACGAGAACAATACTCAGTACCAGTAAACTGAGAGAGAAAGTAGCCATGCGCCACCTACCGGAGCCGCACACTGCTAAAGTAGCACACTGGGGGAGCAGCGGGGGGAGGGGGGGGCGCCCGGGTCCGAGAAGGGACCGCCTGGCCACGTAGCAGGTCCATGGGGCAGCTTCCTTGGGGGTTAATCGTGTGGGTCTTCACATGCCATTTCTCATAGAAGGTACCACGTCGTGTGAGCCACCGAGGCGCGGACGCGCTGGCGTAGAGAGTCAGTGAGAGTCGCCATGTAGCCCTCCCACACTGCAAAGAATTGAGAGACATGGCGCTCTCTGTCCAGTAGCGTTTCCACCCAGTCCATACGGAAGAGCAAGTGCAGTTTGTCACGGAAGGTCTGGTATGGGGGTGGTTGGGGGCTGGTCCAGAATTGAAGAATAGTCTTCTTAGCCGCTGCGCTGACATACAGGGCTAGCTTCCGACAGCCCCTGGGGCCCCTGAAACTCCTGGGAAGAATGCCGAATAGTGCCCACTCCGGAGACAGGGGCAGGTGGGTTCCCATGACGCTGTCTGCAAAGCGTTTCACGGCCAGCCAATAGCGTCGGAGAAGAGGGCATCCCCATAAGCAGTGATAGATGTCTGCCTCCGGGGCGGCGCATCTTAGGCAAATGTGGGAGGGGCTCAGGCCCGCGCGGTACCGTCGTGCCGGGGAAAAATAGGAGTGGTGGAATAATTTGAGGAACGTAATGAATTATTTTAATGTTTATTTCAGGGCTCGAAGTGGGGGTGTATATGGGAGTATGCCATACCGGCACTTCTCCCAATAATTAAAAAACAAATCTCCTTCTATTATATTCTGTGTTTCCATACCCCCACTTCTAAATTTCCACTTTGACCACTGGTTTATTTATTCTCTTACTTCAGTACAACTATGGAACAATATACTGTATACTAGCAAAGAGACACATTTTGCAATAACCTTCCCTTCTATATTAGAGTTTTGCGGTCTTCCACTCCTAATCGCTAATCCCCTTCGCTCCATGTGGATTGCTGTAAATTTGAAATATTTTCTCAGTAATTGTTGCGATTATCTGCATTCATTTTTAGAGCATTAACAGTCAGAATTTAAGTAAATACATCCCTAAGTATCAGTACTCATACTGTAAGAGGCTCTGTATGCAGAGAATATAAGGCTGGACCCAGACTTCAGCAAAAGGGTTGCATTCCACTATTATTTAACATTTTGCAGCTGCACATGTGATTCCATTAGAGAACTGAATCTGCCATCAAGTGTTCTGTACTTGGACACTTTGCAGACACTGAGGAGGGAATCGTACATGACTTATGCAAGGTGGGTAGGTGGATGTATGGAAGGGTTGCCGGGATACCAGGCAATGGTCGAAGTGGAAATTTAGAAGTGGCGTTATGGTCATTTAGAAGTGACGGTATGGAAACACTGAATATAATAGAAGTCAATGGAGATTTGTAATATTTCAATTACATCAATGGGGGAAAAGCCGGTATGGCATACCCCCGTATACACCCCCACTTCGAGCCCTGATACCAGGAGAACTGGCGAAATTCGGGAGACTCCAGAACATTCCACGATAGCCGGCAAATCTTTTGGGACTGGAATAGAGGCAGTGATTTTATATCAGTACGATTGTGTGCGGACTTTAAGTGTTCAAGCACCGCCCAGCCAAAGCAAAAGCTATTACGCATCCCAGAGGGCAGGGCTTCTGGCATAATTTACATAAATCACACCATCTGCCCAACCCCAATAGTGCCACTGGTGACTGTGCCACTGGTGACTGTGATCTAGCTTAAATTCTGCTGTGCCATCCTAACTTCTGTACCATTGTCATTTTACTGGCCTCCCCTCTTACAGTGGATTGTGGATACAGCCTGGGGCGCCAAAAGAAAGTCCAGCAACCTCATATTTAAACAAGCAACCTCATATTTAAAAAAAAAGAAAGGATGGGGGAAAAAACAAACCACAGCACAAATCCCCAAACACACTACAACACCACGAAACTGCACATTGGTGCCATACCAACCAATAGTCACCACATGGTCTATTATCCCGTTATCCTCCTCCTGGAGGTTCGTTATCTCTTTCCATCTACACTGGGGATCTCCAACTTGTTTATCCTGCATATTTTTCCTTATTGTTGATTGTGCGGGGTGGTGGGGCTGGTCATTGTCAATGACTGTGAGGGCTTGTTCTTTGTTCTCTGTTGCATCTCACAGACTAAGTTTGTTATGTATTTGCAACCCCCCCTTTTTATTATTATTATTTCCAGGTTTCACTAGGTGTCCTGATAGCAGACTCTTTTTGTCTGCTATTTTGAGCTGAGGCTTGTCTGGAGTTCTTTTGCTCCTATGGCTTTCCTTGGTGACTGCCCAGTAGCCATGATTGGTTCCTTGGCCGGGTTATGGTCCTTGCTCTTGCCATTCAATATTTAAAATGAAACTGTTAGCTTGAATCTGATTGGTTGCTATGAGCAACATCCCCACTTTTCCACTATACCATTACCGATTGTACTATAGACGCACTGTACCTGCTTATATGTAACATATATGGGCCCAATACGTGAATGTTTTTATCAACATCTTTTTGTTATGGTGGCTTCTCCGACAGGGTGCATCCTCTGGACGATGCTTAACAAAATTAAACATCTCTTCTGACACAACTGCAACTTTGTGATGTGTGGGTAGATTATATGCGCCAGAGATTATATGTGCCTCTCGTGACATATGGTATGCTCTCTCACTTAGATTAGTGCTTCTCTTTTCGCTAAAGTACTGGACACATCCATAGAAGCCATATGTATATGACCATGCCCTGGTCTGGTTCTTGATGTCATCGTATACTGATTTGGGTTCTTTTCATCCATGGCACTTCCCATCTGACATAAATTGCTCCCTCTTAATACGGGAGATGCTTAAGTATTCCTGCCTGAGTTACTCTACCACTAACGCTACCCATATTCCCGACCCGCCTCTGTATTGGCAGACCGCTAAGGCATTTCTCAGGGATGACCTTATTTCCTATGTTTCTAAAACGAGGAAGGCTCATAATAAGGTGTATCGGGAGGCCCAACAGGATCTGGCCTACACCAGCACATAATAACCATTATATAGGACTTCAGGTTCATTTTCATCAGATAATGTACCACTTAGAAGCAACCTTGCAATGCTGAGACTTTTTCAAAATACTGGTGCCCTACGTAGCTGAGACCCTATACTCTCTTTCTTTCCCCTGAATCTTCTCATGCCCTTCCTCTACACTTCAACTCAGTCTCGCAATCTCAGGTCAAGGTCCAGCATGGGGTCATACAGGCACATTTCACTATTGAATACCGACTGTTAGGAACTCACTAGATGAAATCTAACCGGAACTGGTGAAGAGCCTGGGCATGG
The DNA here is from genome assembly GCA_016617825.1 of Platyplectrum ornatum. Classification (NCBI taxonomy): domain Eukaryota; kingdom Metazoa; phylum Chordata; class Amphibia; order Anura; family Limnodynastidae; genus Platyplectrum; species Platyplectrum ornatum. Next base: position 56,426 of record JABWIB010000173.1, on the reverse strand, counting down.
AGTCTAAACCACCACCAGGTATTTACCAGAGCCTCTAATGGTGAGGATGGTCTTGTAGCGGCAGACAGTGGCAGGTCGCGGCCCCAGGTAGACACACCCCATGGTAGAATGCCCTGACAAGTAACAAGGGGCACAAGACAGACTAGACAAACAACACAAAACAAATAAGGCCCAGACAAAGGACAATGTGCACAAGACTCACGAGACAAACCACACTGAACGCAAAAGAGGAGAGAGTGAGAGTTGAGAGAGAGTGAGAGAGCGAGAGTAGAGAGAGACCCAGAAGAAAGAGCTGCTGGAAGGGAGAGGCGGAGCAGGGACTGGATGAAAAGGCTGAGGAGACCAAAAGTAAGAGGCAAGAAGGAGAAGATAGATGGACTAAGGAAGAAAAGGGAAGCTGGAGACCAGAAAGAAGAAAGAGAGGCTCGAACTAAGGGGGGCAGAAGGATAAACCTGGAGAGGTGAGAGAAACTAGGCAGGGGAAGCCTGCAGGCAGAAGGCAGAAACAATGAGAAGGGACAAGGCTGGCTACGAGGGCTGAGCACCACACGAGGCAAAGCAGGAATAGCGGAACTATAACCCGCAGCATGGAGAACCAGCGGGTTTAAATGAAGGGGAACAACCAATCAGGGTGACAAGGCAGGACGATGAGCCTCCCACCCTGATCAGCCAGAAGCCGCACAGAGCGGCAACGAATAGGAGGCCGGCAAGGAGACCAGCCCCCAGCTGGGGAGGAGAGCTGCCTGGCACCCCATTTTTTCCATAATGCTCGGATTTTGTGCATTACAAAATAAATGCATTGAGGACTGTAACCATTTCACTGCGCTGTGCCCAGACCACTGGAACCAGTATTGTGTATATTGCGGCATTGCTATCGTAGGAGAACACTGCTCATGTAGAGCTTACCATTGTTATATGCTTAAAACCAAAGTTATAATTTGGTAATTATGCATTTTTTATACTTTTTATACTGAACAACCAGTTTTATCTTTAGGACCTAAAGAGACGTGCAGCCTGCAAGCTTGCTGTTTAAAGGGTAAGTCATGGTCCTACCTTGGATCTACTGTATTGGGAATTGCATTTTGTCTAGAAGTGGACTATAATAGTTATATCCTGTGTCTGTATATATACACACACATATATATCCTTTCAGTGAAGTAATTCAACTGAACCTACCACCCTCCAGTTTATATGTATGACTTTGAGTTCTACTACACAAAAATTGCTTCTCTCTCAGTTGATATGATTCTTTTATATAAAAAAAACTGGAGCTAACACAAGGCAGGTGCCTATGCTACTTTATATTTAAAACTGGGCCTCTCCCGCTTTTGGGAGACTGTCCGGCTGTCCCGCCCATTTCCCAGTATGTCCCACTAAGGGGAGATACTGGTAGAAAAGGTCACGGTCGTGGCTGGAAAAGGGGTGGGGCTTATGTGGAACAGGGGCGGAGTTGGGTGGGATCAGGGTGGAGTTGGGCGGGACCAGGCGGGGCTTAGGTGTCCCGATGTCTCCCCCTGCAAAGTTGGCATCAATGCTGTCACGCAGAGACTGCCAGCAGACTCTTCAGTATAGAGATGCAGGGAGCTCAGTGTGACAGGTGCTCCCCCTGCAGGCACCATATGGAGAGAGATTGTGTGGCAGAGCCAGGGCCAGTCCTAGTTTTTGTGGGGCCCTAGGTGAAAATATTAGGTTAAAACGGAAGCCAGATTAAACAATATTTCATTAAAGTGAAATGATTTGTCTGTGTAGTGTGTCATATCTATATACATTCATATATGCATACATATTCATATATATATATATGTACGTATATATGAATGTATGTATATAT
>JABWIB010000172.1:149187-166354 GCA_016617825.1 Platyplectrum ornatum | reverse complement strand
AGTTTTTTCTTTTAAATTCTATAAAACAGCATGCACCTTATAAAAACCTTGCAAAGACTTCCAACTGTGGCTACATCCTAAGTGACAACCCATAATCAGCTGAAAAATGCATGTATGTTAAGTGCAAAGTTTTGTGATAGAAACACCCAAAATTCATAAAGCTTTTAGGGCTAAATTTACCAAACTGTGGGAGCAGAAACGAGGGGGACAGCCGGGGCTTCTGCCTGAACCTGGAAAGAAAGGGGGCCTGGTGTCATTACTACTCAGTCCTCACTACTGTCACTGGCGTGCAGCAGCAAAAGGAATACACAGAAAGTGACTCACAGTGGAAGCTTTCTGTCTGTATTCCCTCTGCTGCTGCACCAGTACTAGCGTCTCAGTGATCTAGTGATCTTCCCCTCCGCGGTCAAGATGTTATAACATGACATATGGAGGGAGCCTGGTTTTGTTAGCCCTGCTATTTCTGATGATGTCCCTGGCCACAGTAACCAATTACAATCTGATCCTAGCTAATTTTCTCTAGTATGTAAAGGAAAGTGAGAGCTAGAATCATCTGAGAGCTAATAGATATGAGCCACATCTCTACTTTTCCTTTCTCACAGTTTATTGAACCTTGGTACTATAGTTTATGATACTGTGGAGGAAATCGTCACTGATCACAATTAAAATTGATCAAGGATTAATAGCAGAATTGTAAATTATTTTATTTTTATATTATTCATAGTGTTTATGTTTACCATTTTGCAATGAGCCCTTGTAATGAAATATCATTGTGATTGTAAAATATCCCCTCATAGTTCGAGTGTAACTAACAATGTTCTAAGTCATACAGGCAAATAGATTCTGTATGTGTCAATATTCATAAAATACTTCTCAGTGACCTACCAGGAAATCTACTGGGAAGGACTATAGCCAGTTAATTCATGCTAATACCTATAAAAAGGTCCTTTGGGCAGTGCAGATGGCTCAGTGGGTAGCACTGGAGTTTGTATGTTCACCCTGTCTGCATGGGTTACCTCCAGGTTCTTCCAGCTTAGTTGGCTGCTAACATTGTTGTCCCTAGTGTATGTGTATGTGCCCAAATCCCCAATCTCATTGCATGTTTGTAAGCTTAGAATGTAAGACATATGTGTCTATGTCTTACTCTATCATTATGTTCTTATATCTCTGCGTTGATATTTCTCTAAGGTATATGGTTTACACTCTAATGTATCTTCTAGTTTATAGGTTATGGCCCTGTCTGTATGTTATTTTTTTTTCTCTGCTAAAATCTGTTACTTGACTATATTGTAATGTTTTTATGTACCAATTTCTCCTCTATGAACTCTTTGAAAGTATAATTATTTATTTGCTTTGTTTGTGAATATTTATTTAAATTTGATTAGTAAATATTACTTTCTGGAGCTGTATCATGTCTCAGGAAATCTATTATATATTATTTTTAATTTATCACCTGTATCCCTGCATCCATATNCATTGCTTCTCTACCCAGTCCCCTTACTTGTCCAACCCCAGAACATTACTTTAGGTTTTCCATCTCATCTGTACTTAGATGGTGCTAGAACTGAATAGATTTCACACCTATACTGATGTGACTTCATTGAAAAAGGCCACATGTTGAGTGCTGAGATACGTCCCAATGAAACTAAGCATACTAGTCAATATGTCATTTTGTGANAGCAAATTGTTTAACATGCATTAGATGAATGTTCATGACAAGCTTGACCCATTATAAATAGACATTGATTTTGAACCTTTGACAACCAGTTTTTTCTTTTAAATTCTATAAAACAGCATGCGCCTTATAAAAACCTTGCAAAGACTTCCAACTGTGGCTACATCCTAAGTAGCAACCCATAATCAGCTGAAAAATGCATGTATGTTAAGTGCAAAGTTTTGTGATAGAAACACCCAAAATTCATAAAGCTTTTAGGGCTAAATTTACCAAACTGTGGGACCAGAAAAGTGAAGGCTGCCATCACGGGGGAACAGCCGGGACCTGGCCACCGTAACCAATTTCAATTAGATTCTAGCTAATTTTCCCTAGTATGTAAAGGAAAGTAGGATGAAAAGGCTATATATTGCTCTAAAAGGGTAAAGTACCACTGCTATGTAGCAGACTTTCCATTTAGTACTCATAATATATATATATATATATATATATATATATATATATATATATATATATTTATAGGCTCATCCATTTAACAACTCCTAACAACTCCTACTACCAGAGATATATAATTCCTTCACTGAAGCACGTTTGGCATAAGAACATAACTGGATAAGTAAACAACTGTGGTTTTTCATTTTCTCTGTATTCCCCCCTGTATTTAGTTTACATTGCAATTATATTTTGCCCAGAAATACTGATAGCAGGATGTGCTAAATATTGTTATTAAGGGATTTATATGCCGTTGTGGACTTGTGGCATTGTCATTTAATAGAATGTAACGATGAATTTACATACATAGACTGTAAGGTATATTTTTTTCTGATCAGATTTTTATTTTTAATTACCACTTTTTCTTTCACTATTTATTTAACATTCTTTTCTTTTTTGTAAGGTTCCATAGGTTAAATAATATTCATTAAAGTATTTTATTAATGACACTTAATAATCATTTTCTCTATGTGTCTCTGAGTGTTTCATCTTAAGACTATCATGCTCTTGCATAATTAACTAGATACTAAGGAGATGAACCAGAGCTGTGCATCTATCTTTTTTTCAGGCATTACCGCACAGGGAAAGTGTTTCTGGGTATAAGCAGAACTGGAGCAAGAGCAGAATGTTGGATATAAGGCTGCCCATAAGACTGTGTCCACGTCAGTCAGGCAGGCAGGTTATTTCCCATGAATAAATAGCTATAATGAAAATATTAATGTTAACTGTTAATAAAAATGTTTGAGACATACACTACACTACAATTCTTTATTTTTTTAATGACTGTATAGCAATCTTACTAGGGTTATATATTGGCATTGGTTTTTAGTTGAATGTTTAAAACAATCGAATTTGAAATATGTAATGTGATATATACTGCATATAAATCTGTTTGCATGTTTTAAATGAAAAAAAAAAACTCTGCAGAAACTTATTACTTATATGTCTTATAAGAAAAGAGAAACCTCAGCAAGACTACACACTCTATAGTAGCCACTGCATTTAGGTCCTATACAACAGCCCTTCCAATTCTAGGACGTAAAAAAAATAACAAAACAGATTCTCAAGACTATATTGTTACAGGACCTGGGTCCCATCTTAAAATTGTGTGTTGGCATAATATCATGATATCAGTCAACAAATGATCACATTTACATATTTAATCAGAATTGCATTCTCTACTAGGTCATGAAGATAATGATGCTCCATATCAAAATGTATCATTTCACTATTAGTTCAGTTGCAAAAGACTTCAAAATCATGTAGTAGTTGACATAGCCAAGGGGTGCCCAACAAGTGCAACAAATCCAGGTCCAAACTCAGAAGTAAAAAAGGACTGTATATGTCAAGACATTTGACCCATCTACAGGTCATCTTTAAGTCCAGGGAACTTATGTTCTGTAACCGGGTCAGAAATTGCTGCACTGTGCATGTGTTAAATAATTTCTAGATCCAGAAATAAAAGTATGATTCCTTCCATATTTTATATTCAAATATTGTTTTCTTTTATTTACTTACATTCCAGAGGCAGAGGAGCTTGCATGCATCATAACCACCATTTATAGCCAAATTACAGTGCACTGCTGTCCACTCACACAATTATATTGCAGGCTTTCCATTCCATGGTTTCTGAAGTGCTACCAGTTATTTTAGAGGATCCTATGAGATAATAAGCTATCGTAATTGTTTATCCCGGTAAATTACCAGTGATTTGCATCAAAGTACATGCTCTACCCATGCTAACAAAGTTTTGCATTATTCTTTTAGGAAACATATTTAGCTCTGGATTATACAATACTGCTATCTGAAACATAAATCCTCATTAGAACCATTTATGTTTGTCATCCATGTATTCAGTTCCATTATCTGCATGTACTGTACGTAGATAATGCACATACTGTCCACATACTGTACATCAATGTCAAATATGTCAAATATTCCTGAGCTGTTACTGATTTTTGGAAAAGTTTACTTGTCATTTTCCCTTTTGGGCAACTACTACATTTCATTACTCGTGTGCAGGAATCCATTTTGATACCATATGTATGCTGTTCTTAGGTTTGGTTTTATTGCATCTGGATTTCTATTCCAATGTCAGGTGAATACTGTATGTTCCTGCTTAGCAGTATTAACAGCTTTTTCACTTATATAATTTATCTAATTTATCTAATATTTTCCTTTGGCAAATATCAAAGCATTTCCTTACTTAGTGAACATTATCACTGACATCTGGTTGGAATCTAGACTAGACACATATGCATGACGAACGAGTGGGTAAAACCATATTGAATTGCAGGGGAGGTAAAATGAATGTTAGTGTTTTCATGCAGGGAGAATACTTTATTTTTGCATGTTGCACACAGATACTGACCAGCGTTACTGTTACACTGTTATTAGAATTAGGATGGAAACATTGGCCTAAATTAACTAAGCGGGGAGATTGCAGGGGAATTGAAAAGTGGGGATGTTGCCCATAGAAATCAATCAGATTCGAGCTCACATTCTCCAGAATGTAAATTAGAGGTCAAATCTGATTGGTTGCTATGGGCAACATCCCCACTTTTCAGTTCCCCTGCAATCTCCCTGCTTAGTGAATTTAGGCCTCACCTGTTATACTGTTTGCAACTTGAAATTTAACTCCCCTGCAATTTAACATGGTCCTACCCATGAGAGTGGAAGTCATGCATATGTCAATAGTACGGTCTATAAGTACTATTGACCGTAGTACTGGGCTAAAGTTTAGATCTAGTCCATACAGTGCATTCTTGATAAAGAATGAGAGACACTTTATGAAGATCATTACAAATGTTCTTCAAGAACCCTGAGTTATACAATGTGTAATGCAGATAAGTAGAAGAGTCTACCGATGTCTAAAAGGTACTTATGACAGCTTGTACACAAGCGATCTTAGAAATATGTGTGTGTGCCAAATTGTTTCCTTTTCAGTTTTGGTATCACTATCTGATTGCAGTGTCTAAAAAAGCTTACCATCAAATGTAAAACTAAAAACCGTGCCAACTTATGAGAGTCCTAAACAACAAATGAATAATGAAGGACAATAAATTAAAATAAGATGTTCATGTGACACCTCAATTGCAGAGAAAGTATAGAAGAAATTGTTATGAATAACATTTGCTATTAGTCACTTATTAGTCTAAAAACTTAGGTTGAGTGACAGTCAGTCTGTGTTGGATATAGTATATATTTTCAAAACCAAAGCTACTACCATGTTTCCCCGATAATAAGCCCTACCCAATTTTTTTAACACAGTCCAAAATACGCCCTACCCCGAAAATAAACCCTACCCCAAAAATAAGCCCTAGTGAATTTCCAAGGACTGGGAGCATGATGGGGATAAAAGCAGGACTGGGGGCATGATGGGTCTAAAAGCAGGATGTTTATATAAATCTCTGTTAATGTTAATTAAAATAAGACTTACCCCGAAAATAAGCCCTATGGTGTTTTTTTGGAACAAAAAAAAATAAGACAGTGTTTTATTATTGGGGAAACACAGTACAAATTTTTTGCTACAATTGTTAAAAATGTTTAAGCTTTGTAAGTTGCATGAAAAAAACATTCTATTTTCTATTGTTCTTCATGTGAGATCTTATCCTCCTTCCTCTCTCTTCCTCTCTCTTCTTCCTTGCCCTCTCCTCCTTGTTCCTTTTTGTTCCCAGCTTCGTTCTTGCCCTCTATTTTAGTCTCCGCTATCTTTTTATCATTCAGTGTTGTCTGTTTGTTTTATTCCGTGCCCATTGTTTCTTGTAGGGGCCTTCCCTCTAGTTCAGGGAGTGAGATGAGTCAGGGGTACCATGACCTGTCATTGCCTTGCAGCTCAAGTCCATCCTTACCACTAGAGGCTCTGGTGAATATCAAGCAGTGATTAGATTCCGCACCTGACATCCTCATGTTCCATCTTTGAGCAGACCCTTGCAAAGACATATCTTGATTCAACATTTGAGAATTCCGGTCCATCTTCTACAGCACATTTTATTATTCAAGGGAATCTCATGGACCATGCTCTTTGCTTTTAAAGATATAAAAGTCAAGCAGAACTTTTTTGCTCCAGATTGGAAGGCAGAGGTTCCATTGGTTCAGCAGGTGCTCCGGGGCACATGGGTTTCTCAGGATTCATGCGGCTCCCGGGGCCTGGAGGTGCTGCAGTTGTTTCCCAGGAGCACTGGGACACTGTCCCTGAAACTCTTAGCTTCTCTGTTCGGCTGTCATGGCCCTGATAGCTGATCGGCTAACAAAATCGGATTTATCAGGGAGAATCAAATGGTGCTGGCTGCAAATATGCCCAGAGCAGACATGCGCACGCCCCCGGTACCTACCAATATAGCCAATATACGAACCCAGACCCAGAACCCAGCACATGGCATGTGCTCTTTTCTAGTGGAAAATCTATAATATTTTAATATTTAAATAGTAGCAGGTTGGTGTCCCTGTGCTTTCTCCACAAATCTTGCGTCATATCAAGGGGTGGTGCAAGGTCATTTCTATAAATAGGGACTGTGACAGTTTTAGAGTTAGGAGCACCACAACAAAAAAGCCTTGTTAGTGGTTGGTGGCTTATCATATATTTGCAAATATGTGTAATCTGTGTTTCTGCATTTTATTTTACAGATAGAATTATAAAATTAGTTACTGGTTAATGGTAAGATTGCTAAGACGTCTTTTTTCTTTTATACCTCATATACCTATAATGTTCAAGCACCTGCTCATTATCCTATAAATTGATTTGAGCAATCATCATTTTGAGTATCTGTGTTTGGAAGATTCTTTGGAACCAGTAACTGAGAGGGAATACTGGTCTACAGAAGCTATTTGGAGGCCATGGCGTCTCCAAAAAAAGCTTTAAAAGTGGCTGGTGGTTTATTATAAAAGCAAATATGTGTAACTAATGTTTCTACCTTATTTTACAGAGAGAATGGTATAGTTAGTTATACCCCGTTCATACAGAGGGATATTACCCGGGTAATTCAGTCTACGTCTCGGGTTGACTGAACTACCCAGGTAGTGTGCTCAGTGTGAACGGTGCTAAAATGACTACTAATTACCCTGGTTCATTGTGACCGGTGTTGATCAGGGTAGTTTGTGAGTTACCAGGGTAATTCAGCACTGTGAACAGTGTTAATTATCAGGGTAATTAAGATCCACAACTAACAACCCTGCTTGTTAAACACAGATTTACCAGGGTAGTCTGGTAACGGGGTATTACTGGATAATGGGAGTGCGGAGAAACATATTTTTGTGTGTGTGTGATTTTATTACTTTACAGAAGTGTATTTCTGTAATGCTTTTAGGATCTTTTTAGATTAAAAAAAATTGAAACGTGAAAATTGGTATATGATACTACAGTACAACCAGAAGCCTCTGTGCATCCAGCTCAGTATGCATGATTTAAATGGCTGCTGGGTAGGACAGGACAAGGCATGAGGTAGGCTTTTAAACAGCTGTAGTTACCATCCAGACATTTACACAGTGCTCATTTTAAGTATGGCACTTCCCATGTTGAGTTTAACATTCATTGTTTTATTCCCATGCTACAAATAAGTTAGGTAAAATACAACGTCTAGAAATTATTAAAAAAGATTTATACAATTTAATTTTCAAACGCCCAAAGGAAATAATTCAGAAAACACTGTTGAAATGTTATATATCACTATGAATTATAATATTAATAATATCTACACCTTTAATTCACCAAGAATATGTGAACTCTCTTAATGGTTTACATATAAAAATAATAACTGAAATTAAATTTAATGATTCCTTCTTGTACTGTTTTGTTTGTCTCTCATTGTCTATTTTTACATTTCTGCATGATTTAATTATTAAATAGTTAAATGAAAAGTTTTGCTACCGCTGTATATATCCAGAGTTTTCCTTGCTTACCCAAATAAATTAGAAAAAGCCATAATAAGCAACAGATGTTGCAGAACCCTTTGCTTGTAATAAAATCCCCCTAACATAAGTGGAAATATTAAATGATATGTTTCCCATGGAGGGATGATATTTTGTTACAGCTTATAAATCATTTTGCTTAAACAAATTATATAAAAAAAAAACATCACTAGGTATGCATACTAGTTCTAACCTTAAATTTGGAAATTAAATAGATATATTCCTTTAAAATTCATTTGTATACATATAATTATTTGGCATTATCGTATTCAAATTAAGCAAATTTGCCTGATGTATAATTACTTAAAGCACAAAGCCCAAGCTGTCATCTTTATAAGCAATGTGATGTCATGTTATTTGACACATTCTGTAGGTGTCAAGTAATATGGCAAACATAGTAAGAGAGCATGAACAAGATCCACGTAAAATCAAAGTAGGTGCTAATGGGAAAGGTTATTGTTTTGTATGCGACTGTTAATAGAGATGGTTCGCACCAATGTCTGACGGATCATTTGGTGAAGAAGGATTGAAGCAAGTGCCTCAGTGTGTGACATCAGAGAGGAAGGCTATTTCAGCGGATAGGACAAGACCGGTGAGAGCGACAGTGCTAAATAATATGCTGCCTGAACCTTTGGCGGGCTGTGGAAAGGCCAGAGAACCAGTTGGTGGAAACTACTTGGAACCGGTCAGCAGATCTTTTGCGCCCAGATTGGTGAGTCAGTGGCCTCTGGCTCCCGTTCTGTAATTAAAGTGACTGATACAGAGAGAGCTAGATACTAGCCTTGTCATAATAATCCCTGCGGGCCAAAGATGAATTATAAAGTAGATAAGCCTAGACTTCCAGTTCAGCCAGAGCTGTGTCCAGATAACAAGTGGCCCTCATTCTGGGATGCATTCCCAGAATGCTATACAAAGTTATCAGTTGAAGCAATCTAGTTAATATGAATGCATTTATAATCTGGGGTTGCAAGACTGTACCTGAGAGACTAAGTAAGGACTAAGCCCAAGGTCATATTCAGTGCATCCGCACCCTGTATAAGTCCTTAAAGACTATGCTAGAGCCTAAATTACTCCTTTACTATTATCTTTCATTTCAGTTGAATTCAGTTGAATTGATTGTTTTGCATTATAGTGTCCAGAGAAATTGTCTGTATACGGTTCCAATATCGGGACTGCTATCTTTGGGTCCCAGCATCAAAGAATGTTGAACAGCACTAACGTATCCATATTTTATTTGAAAAGGGTCAGACTGGGGGTTCCCGTCCTGCCTGCTTAATTTTTGGGTGATACCAGGAAGGAGGTGGAGTGGTGTGGGGTTGAAAAAGGTCCACACAACACCACATAAAGCCCAAGGTACACATAGCACCTACCAACTATAGCCCAACCGGTGGTGACATCACACTTGTGGAAGTCAAAAGCCTGACAGAAAAGTGATTCCATTTCTATGTTAGTAAATATAATTATGGGCCGGACTCTATTCTAAGAGAACTACGTAAATTGCATAAAGTATGTAATTTACATAGCAAGGAGGTGGGTGTACATACATGAAATACGCATGGAGGCTGGGGAAGATATGTAAAGTGTAAAGTAAGTCCTTATGTACATTCAGATGAATGGCCCAGCAGATGGATCACCTAGCCCCCTGATGGCTAACCTGTGACCTGTGAAGTCCCATCATACATTGCCTGGAGTTTGGAATGCTGAGCCTTTAGCACGAGCTGGCAAAGCATGATGGGACTTGTAGTTCGACAACATTTGGAGTGTCACAGGTTAGCCATCAGGGCCCTAGCCAATGGAACATCGTTCCATGTGCAAGTGCACATCTGCCAAGCATTTTTCCTGACTGTTGCACTCTGTGTGTGGAAGTCGGGTATTGGCCGAGTCCAGGATCTTCTCCTTAATTTATAGTCTCTGAAAACCCACTACATTGCCCATGTGCAAGTATAAGCTGGGTATAAGTGGTGTCTAACCTGGTCCCACCTACATCACTCACTTTTCTACTTGTAATATTATCTCTTATAACTAATGGCCTCCTACCTCATTTTCATGGCACCATTTTTTGTCAACATTGTATGTCATTTTATACTATTAGGATTTCATCACAATGATAATGCATGGCAGCAATATCAGAGCTTCTGATCCAATGTCATGATCATAAACATTTAGTTAGGGTAATAAATACTCATTTTCCCCCAAATCACAAGTTGTGAGTAAACTGCAAACAAAACAGAACTCATGCCAGGTGTCCAGATTGTAGAAGTATAAGAATGAACTGCCCCTCAGTGCCTCAGAGGGAGAAAGAAGGAGGAGTATTTTTCAAACTGTCTAACTTTAGCCTGAAATCTTAGTTGGAGTTTCTGTGTCTGGCACACAGCTGCAGTCAGTGTGGAACAGCAAGGCAATGAGAGGAGAGGCGTCTCCTCGCTGTCTTTCCTTCCACAAAATGCTGAACATTTATCAGTTACTCATGGCACACAAAACTTTGCTTACAGTTTTCCTAACTTTGATGCTCAGCGAAACCATTGAGGCTCAGCAGAGAGGTAACGTTTCATATGATACATTCCCTGTGTATGTACTTCCAGAATATATAATACTGTACATTGTCTGTTATTATGTATTTTAATGCTTGTGGCTAGTTTATAAGCACATATTTAGTGTTTTGGGAACTTTCTTTACAAATGTTTAAAAGATCAAGAATATTTTAGACTATAATTACTTCTTAAGTTTTTATTTCTAAAATCTTTAATGTTATAATGAGCTGAATTTAAGTTTATTCTGTTTCATTTTACATTTGCTGAGTTTCTCATTTTCCTAAATTCATGGCAGCTCACATGCGGCATTGTGCAATGACAGTATTTTTTTTTTATTTGTGAACCATACAAATATTTCTGTAAAACAATACATGCATTGTTATGGCAAAGAGACCCAATGTTGCAATGGATGATCGGTGGACCAGTATGGATGTTATCCTAAACTACTGCTTCAGAATAAGACTATCACCAGATTGACAACAGATCAAATGTGACTGGGGGCTAGATTTACTAAACTACGGGAAGGACAAAGTTGGGATGTTGCCCACAGGAACCAATCAGATACTAGCTGACATTCTCTAGCATGCAATAGAAAACTGAGTGCTAGAATCTGATTGGTTGCTATGGGTAATATCTCACTTTTCCACTGCCACAGTTTAGGATATATTAGGAAATATAGTCCAATGGCGCATGTGTTGCAGTGATGTTTTTGCACCCCAATTTGGGGATGGGTGTAATATGTAAATGTAAAAAAAAGTTATTATAATATAGTTAGTATATTATATAGCTAATCTAGTGTATGCACACACACATGCACAAACCTGTTAATTACATATTAAATATGTTTAAATGTGCAATATAAGGAATGCTAGAATGATAGAAATTTATTCTGTTAAATACTGTGTTGTTGGTAAAAAAAAATTCTAAATGAATATTTTTAGTTCAATTCTTTCTAAAAAAAAATAATATATATATATATATATATATATATATATATATATATAACAGTACAATCGACCCGGTTTTGGGTCATTGGCTGTGTTTTTCAATCAACAGTGTGATAATACCTTCATAGAATTCCAATGTTCAGTTAGATTTGTTTACCTTTCCACTGATTTTCATTAAAATGTTTGGTAACAAAAGGCAACATGGATTAGATAGAGCATGCCAATATGTATCACTTTGCTAGACTTTCAAAAACAAACTTTAAATGTGATTACCAGCATTTGAAACATTACAAAACATATCAACTACAATTTGATTATTAACATTACCAAAATAACCAGGCATATTGTTAAAATGCCCTTGATTTAACAATGAAGAAATGGAAGCCTATGCCTATAACCATCAGTTTTAAGCATTCCACTTTTATTTGGTTATCTACTCTGAGATAACCTAATAAGTGTCCTTTAGGGGCCGATTCAATCCCCTTCGCGCCTAGTTTTTCTGCCTTACGCTATTTGCCACGTATAAAAAGACGCGAGCTTTCAGTCCCGTAATAGACGGGAAAAAGCGCACTTCGCGTTTTTTCCCGTCTTTGCATGGGATTGAATCGGCCCCATAGTGTGTATAGAATATATTTGTTTATTAATTCAATCCAAAGTCAAGTTTCAGTATTAGAAAACACATTTCTGCCATGCTGAAGTGAAACTTTAAACCTAATAAATTAGCTGAGTAATTAATATTGACAAACCATAGCTATGTTGTAGGCATTAGGGGCAGATGGTATCAGACTGTGGTGTGCATGGAAAAGTGTAGCACATCTTTGCATGCATTGCACAGCAACATGTTTTCATCCTTCTGTGTGATTGTGAACTTCTTAAAACCAGGTATAGGATGGAGAATAATTGTCCCTGGTTCATGTGTTCTATTGGGCTTACTTAAGCTGAGTCTGTGGACAGTAGCTTTTTTGGGATTGACATAAAGAAAGAGTAAAAGACATAAGACAATATCTTTCACCATGGAATATTGAGACCTATTAAGTAACAAATTGAAGTCAGGCTGCAGTACATAAGGATTGTAACAGCAATGTCTTGTGTGCTTCTTCTATGGACTTATATTTACTTGACCAGCAATCCACAGATGTTTTCTTCTGGTACGTCTAGCATGAAATTGCAGTTACCAATGCAGCTTCTTTCTTCTGAGCATGACCAATGTCCACTCTCACATGCACAGAAAATAGGATGTATATGGGAGTATACAGCCGGAGATCACATGAAAGCGGAGTACCTATGGAGATTTGAAAATTTTCACCATTAGGTAAACATTAAGAGAAGAGAGAGCGAGAGAAGAGAGAGATGAAGAAGTAGGGAGAAACAAAATGTGGCATGCTGTATAAGGCCAATAATGTTACAATGGGGTATATTTACTAAGCAGGGAGATTGCAGTGAAATTCGAATTTAGGGAAGTTGCCCATGGCAACCAATCAGATTTGAGTTCACATTCTCCAGAGTGTAAAATGAAACTGAGAGCTCAAATCTGATTGGTTGCCATGGGCAACTTCCCCAAATTCGAATTTCACTGCAATCTCCCTGCTTAGTAAATATACCCCAATGAGTAGGAAGACATTTTACATTGATGTTAATGTTGTATTAACAGACCAGTAAACATTTGATAAGGTGTATTTGTATCATTTTACATTCCTCTGTCCTCCAGGGTGTAATCATAGTGGACTTGGAAATTTCATTACATTGTGCTGATATGAGATGGCTAACAGTAGTTCATGACAAGGTTCTTTTATGCTACAGAATGTGTTGTGTGGACATACGTACTTGAGAATTCTTTTAGCAACAAATATGCCATGACAGACAGTTGGGAAAATAGCCCCTTAAGCAGGTGTTTGGCAGAACTAAAATAGCTATACAATACGCACAACAACATTCTTCTTTTAGTATAGGCTTTTTATTTACATCTTCAGCCATATTTTTCCCTCCATAACCTTAGCTTATACATTTACAATATATGTGTATTAATATACAGGTATCTGTTTAAGTCTTATGTTACAGAGACTATACAAAGTGAATTAGATGCCACATCACCAAGGCCCTAGGTAGTATGGGGCGGACAGCAGAAGGGAAAGGAATATGTAATATGCATACTCTCGCCTTGATTACTAAGTCATTTTCCTGTACAAAAGTGAAATTCTATTCTGTTTTAGGTGTAAAGTAAAACATTTTGTGCATTACAAATACCTTGGAAAATAATTCTCATTCTCAATCCAGTCTATCAGTTACCTTCTTGCATGCTAATTTCAGACTTATCATGGTAATGTATGATGCTGTAATATGAATCAGCAAGGACATAATGATGCAAAAAGTACCTTTAAAAACTTTGTCTAGGTGCTAACTTTACAATACTCATCATATCATCCTGCGACACACACAATCCTTTTTATACCTATAAACTAGTCAGGTGGCACGAACAATGGAAAGTATGAAATGTCATATCATAGAATTTATAACATTTTACTGGCAATGTTTAGTATACTTTACAAATATAAACAGGAATTACACAATGTGTTACTTACTATAATGACAAACCTGACCTAATAGGAATATGAACTAAAACTAGCACATAACTACTATATCAATCACTTGTATTATGAAGGGCTTCACAAACGCGGTTATTTGTAAGAGAAGGAATCA
Source organism: Platyplectrum ornatum (assembly GCA_016617825.1). Taxonomy (NCBI): domain Eukaryota; kingdom Metazoa; phylum Chordata; class Amphibia; order Anura; family Limnodynastidae; genus Platyplectrum; species Platyplectrum ornatum. The sequence goes on along the minus strand of JABWIB010000172.1, from coordinate 152,108 downwards.
GTGACTGCAGCCTTGGCATACCATTATTCTACAAATAGGATGTCATGCCATAAAGAACCATTTTTAGCCATGGGTGACTTACACATGAGCTTTGTTTCATGAAAATATCCTGCATGTGTTCATGATACTGATTTATATTTAACATATGAAATATCCATTAATGGTTGGTTGAAAGCAATTTTTTGTCTATGTTATTGTTAAATAGAATTATATACTATACAAACCGAATGGAAAGGCTACTTATCACTGGCATGTCACAAATATAATAGAAACATGTAAATGAGTCAGGAATTGTTGACTTTCTTGGGACATTTTTTCCACATCTACATATGTTATTTGTTGGATGGCTATGCTCTGTTTCTGTTCTAGGCTCTTCATATCTCAGCATTAGCGTTTAGAACGAGAATCCTCACACACATGCTTTCCATCATCAGAGACAGACAGCGTGACAAAAGTTGAACAGTGTATTCTGTCATTAGCCTTTGAGTTTTGAACTGTAATATTTCAAAGGCCATTTTTATTGCATCCAACTGTTTTGTATCACAGATCACTCTAAATTGTATAATGGCATTTTTTTATTGTGTTTGTTTATTCATGTGTCTTTTTATTGTGGATTATTTCTATGGCAGTGTAATTCTAAACGTTGTAACAACTCTGATGGCAGAAATAAAAGTACATGGTGAAAATTGTTTATTAAAGAGCAGTTATATGAATAACAGCTTTCCCGTTTCCCATGTTTCATCTTCTCATTTATTATTAAAATTCCCCAAATATTTAATAACAGCAACATCTTTGACTCCGACTAACAAATATGTAGTAACCCACAATAAAATGGCATTTTAATAAAACATTTTAGAAAATGTAATGTGATAACTGAATATTTGTAGACATGAGCGGAAGGAGGTAATAATAAAGCAGAATAAGGAGTGAACACGTTATAGCCTAGGAGGCACGAATTAGCCAGTAAAATAAAACAAGAAGGGGATCTGACCTGGCCAAGTGTAGCTAATAATAGGACCAACTTGGAACCCACCTTAGGGTTAAAAAGGTTGTAGTTGATCGGTGGATCATAAAAAGTGCATAGTAATAAAATGAGACATTAAAATAAGCTTTGTAAGGTGGAGGTATTGCTGCAGGAAATTTACTAAGCAGGAAGACTGAAAAGTGGGGATGTTACCCATAGCAACCAATCAGAATTAAGCTCTCAGTTTTATTTTATATATTGGAGAACATGAGCTCAAATCTGATTAGGTGAGTCCATGGTTCTAGGCATGCCCAGTAAACTGCCTGAAGCTATTAGCTCAGGATCAGACCCATTATGAGAACCAGAACAGGACGCCATTCATAAGGAATACTATCAGAGGCGTAGCGATAGCGGTCGCCACGGTCGCAATTGCGACCGGGCCGCTACACAAGGGGGGGCCCCGCCACTTTCTTCCTATAGAAGCTGCCACTGTTATTACACCATTATTCTGTATATCTGCCATTATAGCTGTGATCCACATAAAATAGCGGGTCAACAAATTAGGAATTTTTTTGCATACAAAAAATATAATAATGTACATATTTCTAGAATGTATCTGATATTTAAAACAAGGAAATATAAATACTGATACTGTATTAATTTGTTAAACATGCATTTCTTCTAAAACATCTGTACATGCTATTGAACATCTGTGCATGAGTGGTATGTCATTTGAAAATAGAAACGTGGGAAATGATGGGTGGTATAGAATAGTAGGAATTTGCATCAGATGAGCAGATAAATGTATTTACTGTACTTATATAGATATATAAACAACATTTTTAGACAATTCTTGCATACCAAATGCAAATCATCTTTCTCAGAACAATAGTCATTCACATGCACTGAATAGTAGGAAGTGGATATCACTCCCATTTTAATTCATTTTTCAGATTCCATAGTAATCTACTGTCCAAGAAATGTGGATTGTGGTGCCAAAAAGTATCCCTCTCACAAATATCCTTGTTCTTTTCTTTTTGTTCTAGACTGTCTTTTGTGTTTGTAAATCATATTATGTTTAGTAACATTTTATTAAATGACTAAGGTCTTGCTTTCAAATCACTTAATCTGTGACACCTTAAATAATGACTCAGAGACATGCTCAACACCTACCACTGATACCCACAGCTGCCAACTATGCGCTGTTTGAAAGAAAACAAATGACATAATAATCAATGCCATAAACAAGCAACAACTGATTTCCCTCTCCCCACATTCCCTCCAACATAGCAAACCCAAAATAAAGACTTTAATTGGATGTGCGAAAAGCTGATGTGCATGGATCCCCAAACCCTGTTTCTACTGTAAAATTTAAATATACCCCGTGTCCACCTGGCGTAATTTAGGTATTCAGGGACGCAGGACTGACTCAGCAGATGAATTGGCAAGAGCACATCTCTATGAAGCAGATCAATGTAGATCACCATACAACTGCCCCACCAGGTTATTCAGCATGAGATGCAGATTTGACCCCTTACCCATATCCCTGTACAGTTGTTAAATTGAACAGAAATAAGTTCCATGCAATGGAAAAATCTCATGTAACATCTGGTGCACGCATGCACAGATGTTACAGTTTAAGTGATCTTAAGTAGATAACTTAATCTACTGATCTGAGTCTAATGTTGGTCATACACCAGGCTGATATTGGGTGCGATGATGCTATGTGCGCTGCCATATTGCATCGCGATGGATATCTCTGGTATATGGCCAGCATTATTCTGAATCTTAAACTTCCTGCTTTCTCTAGCTTCTTGTTGGTGATCTATTTCTTTTGAGATTGTTGAGTGCCTTCTGTGTTCCCAGCCTCTCTGTGTAGCTTCTCTCCATCTCACCATCCACTCCAGGATTCCAGCCTCTCTGTGTAGCTTCTCTCCATCTCACCATCCACTCCAGG
>JABWIB010000172.1:123939-139979 GCA_016617825.1 Platyplectrum ornatum | reverse complement strand
ACGTTAAGAAGTTAGTTCAATTTTCAATAGTCTAATCTACAATTCGGCCCAATCATTAGCCCCATATATATAAATAAATTAATGTTCCCTTTTAAAACCCAGCTATTGGTGTCCGTGTCTTGATTTTAGGTATAAGTATTTGTGTGTGCTTGATTGCCTGGAGCTTGGGGGTGCGCTGTGCCGTTTGCAGTTTATGACTGTTATGCTGTGTTCAGATTACCAGCTTTGAACTACCAGGGTAAGTTACCCTGGTAGTTGGTTGGGCTCAGAGCTTCAAACCCCAGGTTCAGATTACCATTTTTACTTGAGAATTTACCTGGCTTTTTTTTTAACTACCCTGGTAAAAACTGTTCAGATTCTGCTTGCAGAGCAGAACAGACATGAGAACAGGACATGTGATTGGCTGCAAAAGTGATCTCATATGAACACATTACATTGCATTACATCGGGACACATGCAGGGAAACATGGCATACAGTAGGTGCAAAGTATATGCACTTGCAAAATAATAAATACCTGTCATCTTCCTCTATTTCTTCCTCCCCTCTGATAGCAGCTCCTGCACATGTACTCCCATTTATGAGCAGTCCTATTTCAGGCTGTTCAATTCCTACACTGCAGAGAAAAAAATTGTTCTCTCCAGTGAATTCTGCTGATGCTTCTCTATAGATGCTGCTCGTTACGGCTGTATTGTGTGGCAAATACAGGAATCATGTATTAGGAATCACCAATCATGTTACAGGAATGGATCTTTAATTGATCTACCTGGGTAGGTGCTGTTTTGTGCACATGCTAACCGAGTAGTTCAGTCAAATAACCCTTCTTTTTGCTGGGTAGCTTACCAGGGTAAAACTATCTGGGGTTTTTTTTTGGTACCGTTCAGATTACCACCCACTACTTGGATATTTCACTCTACCTGAAAATTTCATCAAAATCCAGGGTAGTTGGTAGTAATCTAAGCGAGGTATTACAAGCTTGACATGCTAATTCATAAAAATATTGGCATTATCAACAAACAGTCATGAGGTATGTACATAATATCTTAAGTGAGTTTTAAAAGGTGCCCCTTCCTTTCTATAACATAAATTATTTTCAACTAAAAACCATTAGAAATTGTGTAGAAAATGTGCAAAGTCAATGAATTAGAAAATCTTTTATATATATACATGAAGGATAAGCTGCATGCCCCTAGACACATTAAAACTAGTCACCAGTGCCTCAGAATAGATACATAACTGTATGCTTGTAATGAGAAATTAAACATAAAGCAATTTTGTCTGGTGTTATGTTTTGTAAGGACATTTAACTAAATACAATGCTGACAGAACAAGCCAATTAAATAGGCATTACAAATGGATAAAATTACATGCTTTCACACTTGACCTGGATTTCCTTTAATTAAACACCCATATCCCTGTAGCCACTTAAAGAAGATCTCATTATCTTTTGAAACTTAAGTTGTTCAAAGTATTTAGAAGCTAGTACTATTTCCCATAATTAGTCCTACGCGCACAGTTCTTCACTATATCAAGCAAAAGTTACTTTCTCTAAGACCTAATCTGTGGATTTATTCATGTGGTTAGATTCAGTATGCTGGAATCAACTAAGAAACAGTGTTTTTAGTTTTGAGATGCATTGGTGAAATGGGTAACCACACAGATTTTTCTCAGTTACCTCAGTAGCATGAAAATTATAGCACTTTGTAGAACAAGAAGGTACCTCAGAGATGGACTGCAGGCACTTAATCATCTGACCCTAATTTTGTGGAATGTTTCCACAAAATTCAATAAATAGTAAACTGTTAAGGAGTTCATAAACATGCAGTAACCAAGATAAATACTCATTTATAATAACATAAGTTGGAATACTAATTTAGTAGTGGAGTGTTATCGGAAGCAACTTTGCATGACGAAACATATGGAGGTTTGTGTCATTGTAGGGAAAGTACATTGATAATGTATGACCAACAGCCAGGGTTTTCTTTTACCAAACAAAACTACACGCATAACTGCATACGTGGGCTCAGAGGTGTAGGGTAGAATGATCTGGGGTAGTGTAAGATGATGAAAAAGATGGGGTGGTGGAGATGATAAAGAGAGGGAAATGATGAAGAGAATGTGAAGGGGTAGATATCAAGAGAATCTGGAGGAGAAGTGAAGAAAATGGGGAAGGTGAGATGATATAAAGAATAAGGAGATGAAGGTGGTGGAATGACTATGTAGACTGAGATGACAAAGAGGAGATGGTCAAGATAATAGAGAGGGGGGATGGAGCTTGGGGATGGAGCTTGGGGATGGAGAGATGATAAAGGGACTGGAGATAAGGTGGTCATTTAGAGAAAGAGGAGCAACAGTTGATGAAAAAAAATAAGTGATAACAGAAAGGAAATCTTTAGGTATTATATTTGTGAAATATATAACAGTATAATCACTCTATTGCCAAATTAGGATTTTATTGTTTCAAATTTAAAATGCTCCCTGATATTAGCCATGATCCTATTCAGTTTAGGGGAAGAGGACCTCAATCTACCCTTGCATTCTTGCTCCATGGCACCTAGATACACCTCTGCATGGACTTTCGCATTCCATGTGTTTTCCATTCCTTTATCAAATATATATAAAATAGTTTTATTACCTTTCCTTGTTAAATGTTGTATTATTGCTTTATGTAGTCTTCAGTGCAGCCTCTTATTTCAATATTGTTAAGTTTTCTAATAATGGTAAGTATTCATATTATGCATCACCCAAGTCTGGCATAGTGGTCATCCACTAACATAAGGTAAAATGTTTTGTATGCCAGGGGATCTGCTAGTGCATATCTGGTGTGCCCATGTGCATGGGTGCATGCATAAGCCAGGTAGCAATATTAAAGCTGGATACGGTCCCAAAACTGTAAATAATTTAAATACTTCTATTGCCTTCTGTGCACAGTCAAATGAACAAATACATTAACAAATGTAGACAATTTAGACATATGTAAACCAGCATTAGCTTGTACTTTAAGATGTTCAAACTCATCCTTAACATCTGTCCATCCAGTTTAATGTTTAACAGGTTTTCAGATAAAGGATCTTGTACCCTGTCTATTTTTATTTATTTTTTTAAGAAATTGTTAAAACACAGCACACTCCCACAGGATTCCTTTCAAATATAGTAGAATATTTGGAAATGCATTTTAAAATCCGCACTTAATGGATAAGTTGAAATAGAATACGTCTATTCTTTAAAAGAATGCAATGATTTCTATTCAGCGGGATACATATTATGCCCCAGAGAATATGTATTCCATTGTGTAATCTTGTCATACATATTTCTCAGAAAAGGATCCACGCTGGCACATTGAATTATAATTGAAAGTTTGAAGAGGGCTAAATGTAGTCAGCTTTAATAAGAATGTTTGGCTTGTTTTGTGTTGACAAATGTAAATAGATATAGATTTTTTTAAGCCAAGATGTTCCTTCAATTTAAACAAAAATGAAATGTAAAACACTGAAACCTAGTATGGCATTATGCCACAATAGCAATTACTTATATAGCAATGTACAAAAAAAAGCAAAAATATCGGAAGGTCAAAACATGACATACATTTAAATATGTTATTGGATGCGTGCCACGTCATCCCATAAGGAGCTGCATAGTTTAATCTCCCACCTGTGCATTATTTCACTGTTGATTAAACAAAAATCAATGGTTATAGTGCTGGCCATGCGGCACAAAGAAGAAAAGATTACAAAAGATAGTAAATTAAGTCACAATCTCATTTTTTTTAAATGCAGATAGACGTGTTGCCGAAGAATAAGGTAAAAATTATGAAATGCAATACCAATGTAAACTATGAAATATATGCTAAATACATCTGTTGAGACACAAACATATAAATCTTAATAGTAAAGTGGGTGAATGGATTGCAGACTGACTACAATTTTCTTAAAGAGGTACAAAGATTTATTAGACCAGTAGAAAATCCCAGTTACTGCATCGCACTGCATTACTAAATGAACATGAGTTCCTGAATAATGTTACTGCCAAATGACAGGTGTCAGGCTGACAGTGCTGTTACAACAATTACTGCTTAAAGTGACAATAATCACAGTGCTATATTGCAGGCATTAAGAAAGGACATAGGGCTCTATTTACTAAGCACATTTCACTCATTATCATGTGACGATGCTCCTTTTCATATGAAAATATGATACATGTTTCTCAATGCATGCCAAAACTTCCTTATATTAATAAACTGGATTAGAATTCTTCACTTCACTCCACTAGAAAAAGATGCCATTATTAGAAAATTTCCAGTGCCCCCCCCCCTATACTTACCCTAATAGTTGGAGATGGATATGGTGTATATGGTATATATGGGGAGACCACTAAAATACCAAACACTATGCATATGCCAGGACATTAATTAAATTCAGAAACAGATACATCATCCTGGTCAGGTAAGTATCACCCTTTCAATTCTTATTTTTCACATTGAAATAGTCAATGGTGTTGCTGGTTAATATGAACACTTATTTTTTTTATTTAATTTACAGGGTGTTCCAAAATTATCTATACGACTTGGACACTCCATCAAACCTAAACAAAACAGATAGCTTAGTTCAATTTTGGCTACCTCACAGGAAAAGGCCCAGTGTGTGGCCTGGTTCATAGGGCCGGATTCAGATTTACGCTCTCATGGGCAAAACCATGTTGAATTTCAGGGGAGGTAAATTGAATTAGTTGCAATCAGTATTAGAGTTGAGAGATAGTGTTATCTAGCACAAGTCTTGGTAACAGGTTGAACTTGATGGACTGATTTCTTTTTTCAACATCAACAACTATGTTACTATGAAACCACTGGTGGGATTCAAATAAATTAACAATAGGTTCTATGCCCAAAGGCTCCACCCAAGCCCCACACTAGGACCATCCAAACCCCGCCTCCTACCTTCAGTGGTTGGGACAAAATTGAATTTAAAATATTTAGCAAATTGCTGATATAGATCAAGACTACTGAGATTCTAAAATACAATATATATATATATACATATACATATAAATAAGATAATAAAGCTAGGTAGAAACTATATAATCCAGTGGTTCCCAAACTGTGTGCCATGGCTCCCTGGGATGCTGCGGCGCTCTCATTGGGGTGCCATGGAATGATTTTTCCGGTATGGTGCCACTTTGTTAGTGTTACGTAGAAGCACAATTTTATGTGTTGCTTAGGAGAGACACAAGATTTGATGTGAACCTAAAGTATTTCTGTCTTTACCTAAATAGTTATTACGCTAATTTGTCTAAAAAACTTATAAAATGGGAAATGATTTTGTCTTAGGGGTGCCTTGAAAAATTATGTAGACCCTATGGGGTGCCACAATTAACACAGTTTGGGAACCACTGATATAATCCCTTATATGTCAAAACATAAACAATGGGTAAAGCCGGTTGTGCACTTTTTCGCGTCTAATACAGTACTACTTAACCACGTCTTTTTATACACGGCTCTATGAGCCACGAGATAAAAAGAGGCGAGTTTTCTCCCTTACGCTCTTTGCGTAAGGGGTAAAGACTTTGCGCCTTATGGATTGAATCGGCCCTTTATCTTTTTCCCCTTATATTTAATTATGCTGCCTGTGTTTCCTACTTACTCTTAGGTTCTGGCATCCAAATCAATCACTAAGCAACTAAGGACAGTACTGCAGAGAGTCCTGGCTGCTATCTGGATGCTGGGCAGTTTAATAAGCGCAACTGGCACTCAGTCATTAGCAACTGGTTCTAAGAACCCATACCAACATTAGGAAGTGGTTCTATAGATCCGGTGAGAACCTGCTGAATCCCGTCACTGTATGTAACACTGGTCAGTATCTGTGTGCAAAATGCAAAAATAAAGTATTCTCCCTGCATGCAAACACTAACATTCATTTTACCTCCCCTGCAATTCAACATGGTTTTACCCATGAGAGTGTAAGTCATGAGAGTGTAAATCTGAATCTGGCCCATTGAGACAAAGCTGTCTCGACATTGTGCATACTACCAAAGGTTCTCATGTGGAGCTCCTCTAACATCACACCAAACTTTCAGTCTTGTTGTTCATTATACAATAAAGCTATTGGTGTTACCTTTTATGGAGTCTCCAAGTAGTATAGATAATTTTGGAACAACCTGTAAATGAAATTAAAAAAAATAAGTAGAACAACTGAAATCACCAATGGTGTTCACCAATGGTGTTCACCATTGACTATTCCAATGTGAATAATAAGAATAAGAGTGATGCTTACCTGATCAGGATGATGTATCTGTCTCTACTACTAAGATAAATAACAGCGGCAGTGTTACTCTTTGTAATTAGAGCTCTTGGTACAGTCACATTTTTTTCATTGAGTACAAATTTACTTCTGTAGAAAAAACACTGTATATATACATACTGGATCACACATACATTTTATGGGTTTCCTTCAATGGTAATGCGTTTTCTCTCATCTCTGAACACAATTCAGGTAAGCAACAATTACAGTAGCAGTTATCAGAGGGTATCACTAAGGGAAATTATGCACTATGCTGCTATAGATAGACAGTGTCTCATGAGAAGCTCTTGTCACATAGCATATGTTGCTAGTTATCTATTATGAGGGAACATGTACAGAAATGGCGCAGTGACAACTAGAAATAGATGATCTATATTAATAATCCAAGCAATAAACACATATTTCAGTAATGCACATAGTCCAGATTTCTATTATACGGTGTGCATTTAATATACAGGTCCATATTAGTTAAAGATAAGGTTTAGATTAAATTAACTAAATGGCTTCTGTTCAGACATTCAAATTACCATATTCCACTATAATTAATTAAAACCTTAACATGAACGGCACTGCCATTGAAGAGCCTAGATTACAATTACAGGCAAGCATCCATAGTGCAATGTACAGTATAGACTTTCCTGTTAATGCATGCCTGATTTGTCCTTCCATACTTCTGTGAACTTGAGTCAGAAAATTGAACGTAGGTTTGGGGAAAGATAGCGAAGCACTCTAGATAAATTAGATATCGGGTTTAGGTTTTTTAAACAGAAAAACAAGTGTTACAACGCAAAAGCCTGCCATACACTAGATAAATTGTTCCAATCGAAGAATCAAGTAGGATGACCAAGGGGAGTGAAGGGAAGGGTCCAGCAAGGGACTCCTTGTTCTATAACCACATAAGGTTTAAAGGTATGGGAAGGACTAGAAAGCTTCTGGCAAAATACCATTAGCAGTGGATTCAAGTTATGAATCGTACAGGGCTAAGTACCCGAGGGAAAGGCTTACTCTAAGTACTGTCATAAACTAAGCAGACGATCATTGTCCTTTCAAATCAAGTACAGGTCTGGGGGAGGGTGTCATTAAAGCCAACTACTGATCTGTGGTTTGGAACTTGAGCTCTCAAACCCCTGTCCAGTGATGAGTTTGTCCATATCCCAAAAGTGGTCTCTTCGGAACAGCCATTCTCTCACTGTAGAAGTTTTGGGGGACTTCCAGCGTAGCTGCATAAGGGCTCTTGCAGCGTTACCCAGGTGGCAAAGCAATGAGCATTTAAATTTGAATTCAGAATTGAAGAATGGAAGTCTGTATGCACTCCAGTATACCTACTATGTTGAAGGCTATTTAGAATGAGCCTTAATTTTCTTGTGTTTCTGTGGTATTATAAAAAATGCAAGCTAATATTAAAGAAAAAAACATGGTTTATATTTATTTTCTACTAAAAGTAGAAAATAAATATATTCAAAAATGTAAAAAATGTTAACCAGATACAGAACCATTTTAATGTAATATTAGGTGGTGCTAAGACAGAAAGACAAGTATCATAAAGATAGAGAAAGTATAAGAAAATTATGTTATCTAAACACTATAAAAGTAAAACATGAAATAAACTATAGCTGCCAGTAAATGTCTTATAATCTAGGCTGTAAAATGTTGAAAGGAGTAGAAATTCTTGAGATGTATAACATTTATTTTTAATTAGATATTGTAAAAACATAATGTTCCATCTGTGTTCCTGATTTCTGAAAAATGGTACAAATGTATTTCAATTAGATGTATTGCTGGATAAAGAGCAGGACCCTCCTGACACGGAGAGCTGCCACATAAATATGTTCATCCCCATATGGCATGTACTTTATAAAGAGCATACGGTAGGCACGCTGTTATAGATACTTTGCAGTGTGCTTCAACTTGACTTTTATAAGATATTGAATGACATCATTCATTCCCATTGTATTGATATGAATAAAAGAAATTACACTTAATGTAATGTAACGAACATAGAGGTTACATTTTACAGATTCATAGCTGTAAATAGCTAGTCGGATTTCCATTTTTAAATGACAGAAATAAAGTAAATCAATTAGACTTGCATTATACATCACTAAATCTTGTTTTACATTGCCAGTTCTCAAAATGTTTAAGGTTAAAAAGATTCACTCGGCTATTATTCCTGTCCATGAAAAAGTTATTAGCCTAATGCATTCTTAAGCGACTAATTTAAATATACAGCCTGCACACAGAATTCTTGGAGTAATCCAAGCCCCACAATCTAGTTATATGAGAGGAAGTGTGCTTTCTTCCTATCAGAGCATCAAGCAGAAGAGTATGGAATGGCTAAAGAAAGTAAGAAGACAAGAAGAGAGATATGGAAGGTAGGGTGCAAAGTGGCAAAGGGGCACAGGTCAGTATAGATAAAGGCAGAAATATAAGAGAGTCAAACATCCAGGGTAGTTTTGCATAGGTCTGTGTTTAGTACTGTATACTTAGTATATATATTTGGTGATTAATGACACATAAATAGATGACACTTTATTTGTAATGCAATTGTTTTGTGGCCCACCTGTACTTGTAAGCCATGATCAGTGACTGTTTAAACATATTTGTTAAGAACTCATCTCAAGAAGAATTTGGTTCTTTTTTAACATCTCTGTTATATTTATGGGTTGTGCATATATGAAACCACAATGTTGTGTTACTCTATGCTATGCTATGGTGTCACAAAATATAAGTTTGAGTAAGCTAAAAAATAGGTTTCTCATATTTTTTTGTTTCAAATTAACTCATTCCAATACACACTGTTAATATAATCTATATGTTGCTAGATTATGGTATATAAGTTATATAAGAAAGAGCGCTTGATATGGTATAAAAACACTTTTTAGTCCAGTGTCATCCTCTCTTAAACCTATTTTTGTAAAGGTTTCCTATGTATTGCTGTGGCATGCATGCATGTGTGTGTGTGTGTGTGTGTATTTGTGTTGGGTCGAGTCCTGTGAAATGTATGTGCATGACATGTGTGTCTGTTTTATAGTTTCTTTGTAATGTGTACAGTATGTGTATTTCCAATATGTCTGTGTGTGCTGAGCTGTCTGTAAGGGGTATTCCTGTATCCCTGGGGCAGGTTGTCTTTAGGGTGTATTTTTGTAATATGTGGGCAGATGTCTTTTACAGTGTCATGGCTCGGGTACATATTCAGACAATATTGTTGTAATGTGTTCAGCTGGGCATACACTATAAGATGCATTTTCCAATCGAAAGATTTGAAGAGTGGGCAAAACCATGTTGAATTGCAGGGGGATAAAATGAATGTCAGTGTTTGCATGCAGGGAGAATGCTTTAATTTTGCATTTTGCACACCTGCATCCCCTGCAATTCAACTTGGTTTTGTCCAGTCATGAAAAAACTTTCAACTGGAACAATTTATCTTATAGTATATGCCCAGCTTAAGTTATCAGTGTGTTTAAATATGTTAGAATGGTTTTGGTGATATGGACAGTAACTAATGTTTAAGGCAAATGTGTGAGTATTGTTGTAATATGTGGAGTGTAGGGACCAGAATAACTTTATTATAGCCATAATGAACAGTGGGGGTTAGGAGTAGCTATAAGATGTGTTATATTGAGAGAGGGAGTAGATACATTTAGATAATTTAATATATTACATTTTATACTATATATTAAAATCCAATATCTGACGTATATTCAATTGTAAGGAATAATTTGTGCATAATGAACATTTGTAAATAATTATGTATAATTGGTGAATAATGAATTTATTATGGATGTAACCCACACAGCTCAGTTGGCACATATCTAGCAGTATTTCATATCTATTAAGTTATATGTTTTTTTTGGAAAATGAGATTCACAGATTTATAGAAGTACATATATACACGGAGCCAACAAACAAGTACATATTACGCATATAGGCACAAACTTCAAACATCTCAGTAATTAATGAGAAATAAATTGCCTCAATTAGTTTTATTTTCAGAATCAAAGATATTTAGCTATTCTGTTTTGCACCTTAACTGGTAAATAACCTTGCCATTTCTTTTGAATAAATTCATCGCCTTAGAAGACTTGTGTCACTTGTGTAATGACGCTTCCTCCCGCAGAACTGAAGCCACAAAGTTCAATCCTACAAAGAGATCACTGCTACCTAGAGTACATCACTGATAAATCCACAGCAAAAGCAAAGCCATTAGATGAAGGGAAGAATCACAAATTCAAAGTCTGACCTTCCCTTTTGGGTGCTTTTCTCCTGAACTGACAGATTAACACATTATTGGGATAGATTTCTGTCTTGTGGATTTTAGAAATCTCTAAAGAAATGAAGGCTGAGAGTTTGATTACTCTGAGGGAACAACACAAAGCAATGTTTCCTACTATCAGCAGAGGTCCCATGTGCCTGTTATAAGAAACATTGAGAATGATCACTGTAAAAAAGTAAAAATAAATATACAGTTAGTATAATCTATGGTAAATGTATACCCCCATGAGATATTGTACTTTATATTCGTGAAAAGAATTTATTGGATTTTTTTTCACTGCTGTATATGTATCTTTTTATTTATTGTTTTTAATGTACCTTGTCTCAGTGGGTCTTGGGGTTTTCCAGGCCTAAAGGTGTGCTTGCTATATAATATTTAATCAAAAGTGATTCATGTGAGTGAGAGAGAACTAAAGAGAGAGACTTAAGGGGAAGGAGTGAAACATAACGATATATATAAAAAAAATGAAAGGAATAGAGAGGAAGTTAAAATTTATGGTTGAATTGACCAGACACAGATCTAATTGCAGATTCCATACTTTAGCCTATGCTATCCAACACACAGCACACAGGAGAGCATGAGCACAATACAAGATCGTACATAAGACAAGAGCAAAGCCCTTACTGTACAATTTGCATACTAATACTCACTGATGATGAGCAAACGCAGTACAATATAACAGGGGACTTACATAGTTGCGAATGTGCCCTACTATTATTATTTCTGAATACAGCCATATATGTAGAGAATATCAATGCAATATATTTTTGCAGACCAGCTCAGTTTCTCAACTGTACGGCTCCCAGTGCGAACAACCACCCCCGCTATAGCCATAGGGGAAGTATTTCCCTATATCGGCAGCACTTACTACACTGCTCAGTTACTTGAGTGTTCATATCAGTTGTAGTAAGCCATACATCCCAACGTTGGCACAGAGCAGAGGAAACCAGAACAAATAGACCCCTGACCCTTGTGCATCATCAATCCCACCCATGTGCCACCCAACTCCTTTCACATCCCCCCAAGCGCCATCCAGCTCTGCCGACATCCTTTCTAAGCCCCCGTCTTCTTTTTTCCTCATCTGTTTATTTGTTTTTTTCTTCCTTTTGAATCTCATGAAGGTTGAGGTTGGTATTGCTCTGCAATTTATGACCATCATTTACATGACTGAAATGTCAAAGAAGACTTAGCATATTTTAACCTGAAAGCAGGACATGGCCTGGAAACTAAAGCATGGCCAACAGGCCTGCAAGCTATCTAAAATTCTATTAGGATACACTGGACAATTCATTACATGTGCAACGTTTTATAGTAAATGAAATATAAAGATAAATAATAAATTAAACTGACATAGTTTAAAGTTCAATAATGCCTTTCATTAACTAGACTCTTTTTTAATGTTGTAGCTTGATCCCAGTAAACATTATGCAATTTTTGGTTCAGAGTTGTATCTGTTATGTATAATTTTCTTGATAACCTCGTGTTAATATTCATTTATGCTTTATTGAAAATTCTTAAACATTGGGCATGCAGCAGACAGTAGCTTTGTCAGTTTAGGCCAGCTCTCTTGTTAAAGGTTCAGTAGTTAGAACAATCAAGGTTGTCTCTTTCTGGCAGCGGGAAATATAATGAGCAGATTCTGATTCAGAATGTATATTCATAAGGCGCACAATGTGATCTGATGAATATATTTTGCATGAGTAAAACAAGAAATGTCCTTCAATAACAAACATATATTTATTTAGTTGTTGATTTTTGTTTTTTAAATCAGCTAAACACACTTTTGTGGCTGATTAGTTGTATATATTATATTACTATTTGTTAATGTACTTCTGTAGCATATATGTTTAATTGACATACCCCTAGATATAGTCCCCCAATAATGTATGCTATTTATAATGATGCCTTAATTGCCTTAAATACATACTAAATAATACTGATTCCTTCAAATAGAAGTGATATATGCAGGGCCACCATCACACATATCAGGGCCCGGGACTGCCAAATTGGTAAGACCCAGGCCCATACCCCCCCCCCCCCCCCCCATCACGTTATGATGTTGTGACGTCATGATGTCTGTCTGGGCCTGGGCTCACTTAGACGCCAGTACTGGCATGTAGCACCATGCTGCCGTGTGGAAGATTTCTATCTGTACACCCTATGCTGCCACTGCACAGTCATGGCGCTGGTCCCCCAATCTGTAGGCCTGGCTGTCCCCTTCCTGATATATATGTTTGTTGGTTTTATACAGTATATAGTTGCCTATTTATTTAATTATCTTATTATCAAGATTTATTTACGACATTTGGATGATTAGAAATCTCCAAAGTGTATTGGACTGGCCATCAATGATCTTTCGTTCATAATGTCATTTGCCAGCTTCACATATCTGAAAAATAGTTACTGTATTAGTACTGTATATGGTTAAGCGTTACTTTTGTTAATAAAAACAGAACTGTGAGAAATCTGCAATAGACTTTCACAGCAGACACTCTTTTTTCCCCTTAATTATATTGTAGATTAATCACAAGGATCACAGTAAATCATTGTATGCAAGAATGACTTCTTGTTCTCTGAAGAATTGTTGTAATCCTGTGGTTATAATTAAAATTGCATTTATGAAAACCAGGGAATTCCATCAAGTTAGAAATCAGTGTAAAATGTAAAACACAAGCATATGAATATCTTAGCTATCAATCTCTCCATTCTGTGCAGGATGTGTCTGCAAAAGCCATATGGCACAAAATTGCAAAAATGAATTATTGCAAACATGAAATCCAAGAAAACTTTTCAATTATTTGTAAATATATATTACTTTATTCATAAAACCGTGCAAATAAGTTTGGAATAGTTTATAAATGAAAAGGATGTAAGATGCGAGTATTTTTCCACATGCAAATAACAAATAACTGGATCTGCTGTATTTCTGCATTGACTTACTAACAATGGATTCACACCTTGGGGGGACATGTCCTTGGTGACATATATATGGGAGTGTTCCCCACCATAACTGGAGTTTTACCAGCACCCTGGCTTCCAAATTGTCTGATCACTAAAAAGTTCTGCTTTAATGGGGTAAAGATGTCCTTTATGGATGACAGTGTCTGCATACAAGTTTGGTTTCCTGTTTATAAGTAGCCAGAAGAACTCGATGAGGGGACTATATTGGTGGCCACTCAACATATCCTGAAGGATGCCCTTCAACAGACTTCCAGATGCTAGGAAAATGCTAGTATTCACAAGATACTTTAGGCAGTCTTATCCATTGATTTATTAATATTATGAGCTATTTGTGTTTTAAGTAAAAGTCCATCCTTGATTTGTAATAACAAATTGTTATTCTACCACAAGTTGCCACAGTTTTCCAATATTCGGGGTATCAGTAGGAGATGCTCAATCTACAGGCAATAATCTTCCTCTAACACAGTGTATCTTGGGATGTGTCCAGAGTCCTTATTTAACCCTGAGGACACTGTTCAATGTCTGTGACACAATACTAGTGGCAAAATTAGCAGTTATACAGAAAATTGGACCATATGTCGTAATTGGCAGGGGATCTGAGATGGGCCTCTATCAATTTGGGCAGGGGTTGAAGTGGGTATTTTTAAGTGGAGTAGGAGGGTATAGAGAAGAGCAACTATCACAAAATAACAGGTCTGGGTGGGGACAGGGCCTGTACAAGGGGAACGGAGCTTAGCGGGAACAAAATCCAACATACCATACAGGGCATACCCACTGGGCAAGGTTAATAGTAAACTATGTTTGAGGTTACAGAATGATGTAAAAAGAGGGTAATTATTTAAAAAAGGGTGTATAATATGTATTACGGGGAAATTATGTAAAAAACAGCTGCTGTAATAATATGTGATGTTGATTATGATCAACAGCACTTGATCCCTTTGGAAATTATAGTAGTCTATTTAAATGACATTCTTATTCAAACTATGACACAAAAGAAAATCCCCCTCGGTTTTTAACAGGGAACACAACAGATGAATAATTGTATTTAATCTCATTTTTATTTGTTTGCATTTAATTATATTATGTATGTGACACTATTTTATCATTTGCATTATTCTGACACAGTAATTTGTCTCTAGCAATTATTAACTGTCAAAACCCATGCCTTTGTTATCACTACATTAACATGAGACATAACTATCATGTTTATTATATTTGACATATGAAAAGGACAATTGCTGCTGAGTGCATATTAAGTTAGGCACACTTAACATATAGTTTGCATTGCATGTCCTGTGTGTGCTCTTATAAAGAGGGAGGCAGAGGACAGTGCCAAAACTACAAAGGCCAAGGAGAAGGTAGCTACTAAGCCATTTGGAGTGACGGGGACCCAAGCAGTTACTTCCACTGCACCCAGTGTAGTTAAGATGCCTTTTGTTTTCTCCATTATTTTCTGAGAACAGATCAGTTGAACATTTTGTCACCTATCTGTTCTTGAGGTCAGAGAGTCTAGGCATCTCAAAAATCACAGAGCCAGATCCAGACTTCCACATGGGCCCCCACTTCTAAGTACATGCATGTACGCAATGTTCCAAGTGCTTCTTGTTCCGCCTGATGGCCCGGACCTGTCCATCCTGGACCTCCCCTCTACAGAACCCCTGCGCTGCCTGTACAGGTGTGCGGTTGTAAGGATACGGGCCAGAATTTCTAGGGCTGTCACTAAATAATTGTGTGTTTTACCTTGTTAAGCTAGCCACACACTAGACAATTGTTGGCCCAATTCAGTTTAAATATTTACACAATTTTGTGACTTGGAAATTTTCTCAATCCCGATACCAAATTGTTTTCACCTAGTTTAGGCACAAAGGTTGAAAAATAAATATTATATATATATATATATATCCACTGATGGTGATTCCTAATTATTATGACAGCAGCAACACAACTGACCTAATAGTGGTGCCAGATCTCTCACAAGATCCAAAACACTGCAAGAACAATGTAATTTTGCATCAGGATCTTACATAGAAACATAGAAAGTGATGGCAGATAAGAGCCACATGGTCCATCCAGTCTGCCCCATTGTCTATTTAAAACTATACCAACCCAAATTTTTCTGATGGAAGGCTATTCCACTTATTCACTACCCTTCCAGTGAAATAATTCTTTAGCACATTTCCCCTGAACCTACCACCCTCCAGTTTATAAGCATGCCCTCGCGTTCTACTAAACCTCTTTCTTTGAAAAATGCCACCCTCCTGCACCCGGTGACATCCCTCGATATATTTGAAAGCTGCTATCATATCACCCCTCTCCCTTCTCTGCTCCAAGCTGTACATATTTAGTTNCTCNAGTCTTTCTGTATAGTTTTTGTTGGTCATACCATGTACCATACCATGTACCTGTTACATATCTTTGTGTCATCTGCAAAAAGGCATATTTTTCCCTGGATACCATGTGTAATATCACCAATAAATATATTAAATAACACAGGTCCAAGTACAGTTCCCTGGGG
>JABWIB010000172.1:99577-115630 GCA_016617825.1 Platyplectrum ornatum | reverse complement strand
CCCACTTGGAGGCATGTTTTTCGGAGCTGAAAAGTAGTCTTATACGCCAGCAAATACAGTACTTTAATATTTTATAACATTATAAATGTAAACATATAACACATTGAATTACGATGGCAGAATTTTACAGTCCCATACTGGGTTGATGTTCAACGATAAATTCCACTCACAGTCTTAAAACAGCAGTTGAATTACAATGATTTGTCATTTAAAGTGGCTCTTAGCCAGTCAATGGTGTTAATGAAATAATGAATTGCGACATAGAAATCAGCCAGCGCTAGTGTATGCCTAGAACAGCACAGTAAAATGTCATAGAATATAGCATTAAGATCTGTGAAGGATTATATATTTTCCAGTGAGCTCTATTAATTCTTATTATCACCCTCAATGTCACAAGAAGAGATTTGTAGTAAACCTAGAATGCAATTAAACTCCATATATATTTTTGTATTTCTTGAGCTTAGGGATTAGCTGTGTAAGGTCATTATTACACTCATAGTGGCTCCTCGGGCTCTGTTGCATTCATTTTAATCAACAGCGATTATTAAATATGAAACTGATATCCTACATACTCACATGGGAAATGTGTAATCACAGCATATAGAAACCAGACATTGAAACAAGGATTCCAATCTTAATACATTGTTATAATAATAAAAAGTACCTTTTATTAATACTTCAAGAAAGCATCTCCATAATGTAAAACCTTGGACAAGCGATTTTATTTCCAAGATCTTGTTTATTTATGAAGTCCTCGGATCAGGCATTCAATATGCTTGCACTTGATATGCAGTATTCTGCATTGTATTACATAAAATCAAATAGCTAAACAAAAAGAAAATAAGAGTCAGCATTTCAGGGAAGCTCAACCGGTATATTTGTATTGCAAAGTCTTGTACAGTGTAGCATAAAATAAAATAATAAATCCTATAAAAACGGAACCCAGAGGCTACTTGGGAGGAATTCTAATGATGGCATTGTAATACTTAGTTCAGTGGCACATAAAGTAAAGGAACTCTATAAAATAGGGAATAAAAGTGAAATACATAACCCAGGTGAATGATTGCAACACTTCTATGAAACATTTGTTTTAGACATTTGTCTAAAAACTAGAAACCTTTGTTGACACACAATTTATATAAAATTACTTTGCTTGTCATTTATTTTTATACAAAAGTACCCTGCAGACAAAGTAACATACACCTATACATAGATGAGATGGCAACCATATGTACACAGGCGACCTTCTTACTTTCCAAAAGGCTGCATTTTACCTTTCATTATAGAAATAATTTGAAACAAAGTTAAGTTAAAAAAGTAAAATAAGTAAAAACATGTAATTAATACCATAATATCAGTTATTGGTGCATGATCCAAGGGCTGTATGTGACTATATATACCCAAATGTGAAATCTGTTTGTATTTATTCATTCACTTTGTATTGATAAGAAATATTATTATTATGTAGAGTGAATATAATGGGAAGGGTTAGACCAGGGGTAGGCAACCTGCGGCTCTCCAGATGTTGTGAACTACACATCCCAGCATGCTTTGAGAGGTATCAACCGTTAAAGCAACTGTTAAAGAAGTTAATGCATGTGGGGATATATAGTTTGACAACATCTGGAGAGCCTCAGGTTGCCTACCCCTGGGTTAGACAATGGAGAGTGAACGGTTTATGGAAAGGTAATGGTGAATATAATGGGAAGGGTTAGACAATGGAGAGGGAACGGTTCAGGGAAGATTAGGGTTAGGCTAATCTTTCATAGAAGGGGAAGTTTAAACTTAGGCTCCAGGAAGGGAACAATTAATAGAAGGGGATATTTAGGGCTAGTCTGGGGGAGAGATGGCTTATTTAAGGCAATAGGGATTCAATGTCTCATCAGTTCATCGTCACTGCAATCTCTTATGTCACTGGAACTGAGCAATTGCCAGAAACAGCCTTGCTGGAAAAGGGTTGTTCATACTGGTAAACCACACCTAAAAAGGAGGACAATGTGGATACCAATGCTTTATTTATTATGCATTTGTTATTTAAAGGAGTTTTAGACTTTCTTAATCAATTGGGACTTTCAACAAGTATGGAAACTGTGCTCTGCTTAATTTTTAAAAGAATTGTCTGACTACAAAAAAAAACATTGAATATACCCCTGTCTTAAGTCTTAAATCTTAAATCTGCTTTGGTCTATACATTGTGGTTCTGATCCAGAAGTGAACATACATTAAATGGGAGTAGGGGGTGGGGACGTTTATCTGTGTGATTTTACTACTTCACATGCACAGAACTGATGAGCTTGTAAGCACATAGGCGATTCAACTAACATTTACATGCCTACAAAGGCCCTCTCACTAATCACAATATCCATTTACAGTCAACATTGCAGTGTACAACCCTTCAGTTATGTAACGTATATGGTCAAGTGACTACACTAAGCTTACCTACATTGTGCCTGTACGCCATGTACCGTTCTCCCACAGGTACCCAGAGGTAGCACCTTTGGATCACATGCAACTAGGGCCTGCATGCCCATTAGACAAATCTAGGCAGTCACCTAGAGCGGCAGCATGAAAAAAAATAACACATTTGCCAAATAACACATTTTTTAATGACAGTAAAGTATACTGGAAGTTATCAAATCCAAAGTAATCAATAGCATTATCGAATACTGTTGCCAAACTCTCTCAAGCATCTTATGTGGGCTGTAATGAGAAAAGCATTATAACTTTCTTAGCTGCAGGGAGCAAAATCATGGCTATGTACACTGAGATTAATCCTGACATATTCCAGTTTTTCTTCAGGAAGTATCAAGTGTTGCATCAAACTTACAGTCCAGAATGTATCCCAGCAGGAAAATATATACACATAGCATTCAATCCAAGTAATGTGGAAGTAATTAGTCTTTTTAGTAAAATGAACTTATGGTGTGTAGGCAGGTCATAAAAAATTAAATAAATCTTTATTATCCAAAAAAAGACTTAAAAGAGAAATGCAACTTATTGTATATTCACTTGCAAAGCGATCGCTATGCTGTCAGTAAGCTCTGTCCCCACAGGCTCTTCACTATGCACTAGTATACTGCAATAGTATAACATAATGAAAGCAGCAGGATACCTCCTATATTTTTACTGCAGTAGAAAGGTGTCTTATGCTTTGTAAATGTGGCCATCCCATATAAACTATAGGAATGAAAGTACAATGCTGAATCTACCAGGGGGATTGGATTTGTGAAGTTCGCACACCTTTTTTCTGTAGGACAGTGCTCGAGGTGGAGGTATATATGGGGGTATGCCATACCAGCACTTTTCCCACTAACTTAATTGCAAATATTAAATTCACCATTCACTTCCATTATTTTCTATCTTTCCATGTCACCATTTCTAAAAACCATACAACCACTTCTAAATTTCCATTTAGATCACTGTCTGATGATGACTACACCATGAAAAATAGTTGGGCATACTTGGGGAATAATACCCTGAATATCATTTAGACAAGACAGCAATTAACTGTAACCATATACATATGTTATATAACATATACATATTTATATAACATAAACTGGACAAAAATGTTAACTATACCTAAAACTTTCCATACACTTCTATAGGTAATGCTCCTTATGACAAGATCTAGTTTGAAATTGCTGGCATCTTACTCTAAAGTTCTGGTTTGATTTTGTAGAAGCGCTAAATGAAAATACTTTTTGTACATTTTCTTTTAGTGCACAAACTGTCATATATTACTAATGCTGTATAAATCTTCTTACTTAAATCGTCATAATAATTGCATAAGAAAGCAATTTCATATTAGTCAACACAATCTTTCTTCCTAATGAACCATTATGACACACTAGTATGTGTATGTTCAACAAATTGTCAGTAATGGATACCTGTAAATATGGGAATCAATTTAAAGAACTGTCAGTGTTAGTACAGAAATAAAAATAAGCAATGCGCATATAAGAGTTTCATCTGGATTCTGGATGAATGGTTCACAACAGCACTATGAGCTCTATTTACTATGTTAATTTTCAGGTGATAATGCCCATTTTTACATGAAAATGGGCATTATCACCTGAAAATTAACATAGTAATTATGACCTGAAAATGAACTTTGTTATATTTACAAAGCATAGAAAATCATGGGAGACAGCTGTTTCCATGATAAACCATGTAAACACTGCCTCCCATCACTGGCCCGCATCGTCTCATTGCGGACCAGCACTTTATTATACTTACTAATTCCCGGAGCCGAACTTATTATTCCACTCCAGGAGTAACTATAACCCCATTTAAAGATAGTGTTATATAAATTCTGTTTTTATCGTGCAGACAATCGCCTGAAGTCCTATGAAGTTTGCGATAATCTTGCAGAGCATGCACTTTAGGGATAGTTGAAGGAGAAAATAGGGAACAGAATTTTTTTTAGAGAGGTAAGTTGTCAAACATATGAACCAGAAAAAGATAACTGGACTTAATTTTCAGACTTTTAGACCATGACCCGCTAAAGCTAGGTAAGTTCCAACAGTGCACTGGGTAGTCTTGTTAAATCCATGGGATACATGGACTGACAGTTACCTGAATAACATCAACCTGGTTGATGTTGGCACAGTCCTCGGATGGTATCAACAGGGCAGACCTTCACTTACCCCTTTGCTGGATTTTACTAAGGCATGTCTATACCATTCAGTCTTGGTAGAGATGCTTTGCTCAAAGTGTGTGTCACACAATTCTCTCAGTCTCTCGGATAATGGGGCTTCATCCCAGACTAGGCAACGCATCAGCCAATTACAGTTGTGCCTGGCCTCACATTCCTTTCCCCTCTATCGTTTTGTACGGTCTCTCTCCTGTCACTCCCTAGGTTCTGCCAGCAGGAGCTCTACCTCCATGGTGCTTGCTGGATCCCTCTTACATGGCTTCATGGGCTTCACCTTGAAAGAAAATAGCAATTTGTGTCGTAGTTTTACGAGAAGCATTAGTGATTTGAACGGCAAAGCCTTGACCTTCTTTAACAATGGTATCCTTTCTGCAGCATGAAATACGGACACTCTCCTGTCTCCTGATTGGAAGGTCCCATCAGACTCTTGGTCCTGAGTTTCCAGGATCTGGTTTTCTGAGGTCATCTGCCAAGGTCTCCAGACCCTGTTTTCCCTCAGCCCAGATACGCTGTACCATCTCGGCCATGATCTTTTACTCCATTATAAACATTCTCTCTGAATAACTTCCCACATAAAAACTCATCTTTTTAAACCTACACCAACTCCCTCTCCTCCAATCACTGTGCTTCTACCTTCACAATAGTTTTTCATGACAGTTAATGAACTAGTCTAAACCAGTTAATTTAAATTTTCAGACATTCACTTTTGAGCGACTTGTTTACGTGTTATATTTCAGAGCATTTACACAGTATATTTCTGTTATTCATTAAAAGGGGTTAAGCCTGCAGTCGGTCTGAGTGAGACGTCCCCAGAAGCAACCCTGATTGGTTGATAGAATAGAAGCTTCTGGAAAAAGATAGAAATTACATTTGGTGAGTCTGTTGGCGCCAACTTTCATCTTAGGGCTGAGTGTTGTGTGGTGAGGTAGAGAATCGACTGTGCTGACAGAGATTACAGTAAAATTCACGTGATTAATATTATTGATAATATTGTGCTAACCATCAACTATTGGCTGCTTATATCATATGGATCGTCCTGGTAACAGCTCTTGTAGCAGGATCACTGAATGAATTAGTTCATAAAGTTCTCTCTCACCTTATATAACAATTAACACGGCTGGTAACAGATCAGGACAAAAAAATAGGTGACTATAGTGATTACGGATTAAAACAATTAGATACTACAGCATAAATAGATATTGCCGAATGTGTACAGACATAGACAAGTCACTTCTTTTAACTGTGGCTTCACTCATGTGGTCGGTCTTCCTTGCCATATGTAGCAAATACACCGGCTGGCAGTTATCTCACCGGAATCCAATTCACCATATTAATATGCACCAATATAAACAAAGTAATAAAATATAAAAAAAATCCAAAGAATATTGATAAGATTGTTTAGACCGTGCACACACATTTTCTTTTACGTGTTTCTCCAAGTTGAGGCCATAGTAAGCAAGCAGGTATGTGTGGTTAAATTATTCAGTTGTGCAACAAAATATTTTTAATTTAAAAATAACTTTTAAAATACACCTAAAAATAACAATGTTAAAAACTTCACATATAATTTATTTAAATAGAAAACCTAAAAGATTCCCTCCTACATAGTTAAGAAGAACGGTCATCCCCTGACAGTACAGCTAATAGATTCTGTTACCTTATATAACTGTAATGGAATTAATAATTATATTATTATTGCAATATGTTCACGTGCTTAGACACTGAATGCTAATTTTTATCATTTAGTATATTATGACAGGGTTCCAAAAACATTACACGACTGCCTTATCATTCCATCCACATATTGTTTACCACAGCCGCATGTAATTAGGTAAAGCACTTAGGCAGTCTTACAGTTTATATAGCTTATGATATTAGAACGCTTCTTGTTCACAGATGAATGAAAAGAAACACGTTTTCTGTACAGTAATACATTGATTACTTCCACACTTAAAGCACCGTAATGGTTTGGGGCATAACCATTAAGATGATTTAAGAGTGTTTCATTTATGTACATGTATATGTATGCAGGCTTTTAAAATATAATGTATGTGCTCCATTATAAAGGCTTGATGAACTGGACATGTACATCTTGGACAATAATGCAACAAACTTTAATATAGTATAACTGAATTTGAATGTGAGAATACAGTGTAGTTCCTATCATATTCATTAGCAATATAGAATATAATATTAGGTTAACTGCAACTATAAATGGCACACGCCTATGCTATCAGGAAACTCATTGAAGTAGTACAATGGAGTTTTTCTTATCAGTCCATCAGTTTTTATAAGTTGTTGGTGTGGGGATTATTACTGATCATGTTCATGCTCGGAACATATTCCTACTTATACTCATAGAATATTCATTGGAAAATTATGCAAACAGTGGCCGTTTTGTCTTTCTGTATAGTATAACTAGACGCAGGTGTTTTGAAGTTTGAGAATATTTGCTTTGTAAATGGCTTGCATCTGTTCTTTTGGTTTCAACAAACAAAACAGTACAACTTAAAGATGCTGCAGCAAAAATAAACATAGCACTGTCCTCTGTGAATATACCACACAGCTACAATGCATTTGAAAAATGATAATATCGTGTCAGAATACATATGTTATATTGAGGAGAACATCCTTATGGTATGTTTAGTATCTTTGTGGAATGGGGCACGATGTATTATAAAAATAAAAATGTAATAAAAACCTCTCCCAGGAATTTAAAAATGATATGTGAATATAATTATAAATATTTATATGAATTAAAAACTTTTAACTTTTTCATTATAAAAAAGTTTATGAATTAATATAGAATAAAAACACAGATAATGTTGGTGGCATTTGACTAGTCCCGAAAATGCGGCAAATTAAGTATTATGATCGAAGAAATGTCTTTTGTAAAGCCCAAGGACAAACAAATAAAGCAAATTCTAAAGATTTGTTTGTGTTGTGGTAAGCTCTCCAAACACAACACATGCTTAAAATGCGACAGACTGGGGAAGAATTTTGAGTTAAGGGGATCTCATGTAAAAACAATGATATAGGCATTTTTGGGTTAATAAAAAAAGTGGAAGATCAAAGTGGATGTATAGACCTAGCTTATCTATAATTTAGTAAGACTTTTGAAACTGTGCTATATCAAAGGCAGGGTTGCCACCATCCTCACCAAAAAATGCCGGCCAGGGTAAAAAGGAGGTGTGGCTTTGGGGGTGTGGCTTGGAGCAGGAATAATTTCGCAACCTTCTTCAGCCCAGCAGCCTTAAAAAATACACATATATACATTGCTGTGTACACAGGTAACAGGCACAGTGCTGTGTATATAGGTAACAGGACAAGTACAACGTTGTGCACACACTGGGAGCACCATTTGTGCTACTCTATGTCTGACTTTCCAATGCATTGTAGAGAGGGAGGGAGATTGAAAAGTATTGCCTATAGCAACCAATCAGATTCAAGCTCTCAGTTTCATTTTACATACTGGAGAATGTGAGCTTGAATGTGATTGGTTGCTTTGGGCAACATCCACACTTTTCAATCACCCTGAAATCTCCCTGCTTAGTATATTTAGGCCTTTTTAAGTCTTTGTTTTGTTGTATTTGTTTTGCCTTCAGAGAATTATGTTGTCCAGGCAGATTTGTTTATTTTCCATCCCACCCATATACACATTGAAGACATGTAATTTAGTAAAAAGACAAGTTCTTACATTTAAAAGAAAGCTGAAAAAAAGAAATACAGAAATTTTATTGGATAACCAAATTTTCTACTTTATTTACAAATAACAGAATGGAAAAATGACAGTCTTTGGCATAGTGAGAGATAACCAAGGGGGCCACATTATTAGCTCACTTTTGACATTAAGTCAGTAAGCATGGTTCTCCTCAATGCAGTGTAATTAAACTTATCACAGATGTTTGGCCCAATGATATAGCAAGCTTTCTTCTTATGCACTTCACCCAGCACACACATTGCTTTATGGAAGGGTTGTGGACAGAGAAGACCTGTATAAAATGTCCTCAGCTCAGAGCATACTATGCAGTTTAAGTGCTCCGACGTCCATACCCAGGGTATGAAGGCATTACCTATGAATATAACTCTGATTTCTGTAGGTTATCCATACAGAAGTCTCAATTCTGTGCATTCGAAGTGTGCACACACTCGGCTGGTCTCTGTGTACCACATGTGGAAAGCGACCAGGATTATTAGATCAGGATCACAGCCTCCAGTCACTTACCTCTTGGGACAGAAGTCATTATAAAATCGCATTTGGCCAACATTACTGCATTGTAAATAAATAAAAAAGGTACATATTTATTTATTTATATATTTATGAATAACATGATCCTTAAGATATATATAACTTGCATCCGAACTAAGAATACACTGTTTACAAATATTTAACTCAGTCGTCTGGTCTCAAGTGTATTTTGATCTGTCTAATGTCTACAATCTGCATTACAGATGTTCCACTCTTTTAATTAGTTTTGAGTATGTGTTATTTCCTATTTAAAAATATTATAAAAGCACTTCTATTGAGAGGATAACCTGGCATTTGGTGGCATTTATCCATAAAAAAAACAATATGGTATACAAGAAATGCGTTGTCTCCCCAAATGTCAGTTTTACTGTGTGATTTTCTGAACGTTATGAAATGTTCTCAAGGCTGGTATGCTCATACTTTATGTATTAACCTAAAAGATGCCCTTTTCCACTAGATTTTCTATAGCTAAAATTTCTAAAGTAACAAGTTGCAGCTTATAAAAAAAAACAATTGTCTCCAAATCCCACTCACTTTACCGTTCCCCTGTGTAGCCAACGTATTTGTGTTTTTATTTCACTTGTCGGCATGCCAATACAGTTTCATAATAATTTATATTTAAACAATGAAAACAATTAAAAGATTATGCTATATGTATTACCACCCAACATGTTTGGCAATTATTACTTATGTCAGTGACATTCTGTAATTATATGCATCTTAACACCATCTTTATGCAACCAGGGTTATTTCTCATAGGTCAATACTTGCAGGTCTGAAATATATTCCATCTGCTGTTGTCATAGATAAAAACAAACAAGTTATTTAATCTCTGATTAACCATTAGTAAGACATAACACATGTGAAGGAAACAATATCTCTAGAGACCAAAAATATTGTTTAATGAGAGAAGAGCCTTCCCAAGATCCCAACGTCAATGAATATCTTTTAGTTTACAAAGTTCCCAGTCCCCAAAGAGTCGTCAAAAAATGCATATAGATAACGTATTGCTTCCTGTGAGAGATAATTTTACATTCTTCTATGGATGGGAGAAACCTGAGAATTTTGAAATTAGTAAAACATTTTGTTTGTAAAAACAGATGTATATTGTCACATGTAAGATTTATTTTACTTTAGTATAAAGGAATGCTGTAGGAGGTACAGTCTCTTCTTTTTAGTCTTACAAAACCAAATGTACAATATCTAAATGCCAGTCATACTTTATCTTTTGTGAAAAACTACTAAATAATCTATATATTTTTTATCTATTTAACTTTTGTGCTTTTCCCCATGAATTACATTATACAAAAAATAAACTGCATTATGCTCGGGTTCTATATCCCACACACATTTTCCAGTTGGTTAAATTTTGGTTAAGGAAAATAGTTACCTTTAATATACATTTTTAAAGGCCCATTAAATTGAAAGTAACTGACTGGTTAAACAAATAATAATAAAATATACAAATATGAAAAAGTTAACAGTAATCTGATGTCTGGGGTTGAAGTCATCCCCAATGTTTATAATAAATTAATCCACCCTTCTCTGCAGACAACACTTAACTGGGCACTCACTAGAATGATGATCGTTCTAGTGTGATTGGAGATGATAAATGGGATGATTTTTCTCTGGGAAAATGGCCCGTCATCAGCACTGTACACTAGAATTGTTATCGTTCTAGTAAGTTCCCAGCAGAGTGGCTAGTGTCCCCTCCGCTTCAGCAAAGTGAACAACGTCCTCTTCCCTCTGCTGAAGTCTGTACCCGAGCCTGGCACATACCCAGTACATAGCCCGTACATAGCAAGTACATAGCCAGGCTCGGGTACAAGCTTCAGCAGAGGGAATAGGAAGTTCTTTTCTGAATGACAGGAATCCAGAGCAGCTGATTGTACAGGGTGGCTGTCAATCAGCTCAGGAATTCCACTCCCCAGTACTAACTAACCTCCCTTCCGGTGTTGCATGGCCCATGCTGCGACTCTGGGTATATTTTTTACTTATTTATTTTTCATCACTGTCTTGTGTTCAATAGACTGATTGAAAGATTAAAGCTAGGGCATAATTATCAATCGGGAATCCTGAAAATCAAATAAAAATAGTAATCTGGGCAAGGAGCAAATCCCCTCTTTTCACATTTTCTTCAGCCAAAGTTTACCTTACTGCAAGTGCATCATCTTTCGGCTTGTCTTCGATGACTACTGCTCAGGCCATTAGGGTGTTAAGGCACAACCTGTTTGAAACAATATCTTAGGTTATGTCCTGTGATGCCGGAAGTGGCATCACAGGAACAATCTGACGTTGCCATCTTCTAAAAATTTCCTGCACCTTGAAAGCATGATGTACACTATAATTTAATAGCACTTTCACCCATTGTTAAAGCATTTTTACATTGAACTTTACCTGTGCCCTACAATAAAAGCAATGCTAAATTATTCAAGCTTAAATACTGTCCTAATTGTGGGATGATTATCCAGAATCAGATTTCTCCCTCCTACTCGATGCTCCAATCTTTAAATGTTTGCAAGATTAAATTAATGTAATATCCTCCTCCAGAAAAGATCATTAAAAACACCATTCTCTACCCATGATAGCAATAATAAAACCCCCAAAATTCCAATCATAACATTTATAGAACCATGTCCATTTAATTAGAATAAAAAATTCCTTCCTTAGTAAAATTAAAATTATGCCACTCCAAATTCTGCACATTTGCATGCACGCTCTGTAAAGGAACTTTACAAAGCTTCATCTGGAGGATCTTAATAAACTTAGATTTTTTACATATTGAGGAAGGGAAGGGGTATGTGTGTATACATAGTACACATAGGCATACCTCCTAAGTGTCCCAATTTCGTCAGGACAGTCACGCTTTTGTGGGACTGTCCCGCCGCCCCTTCCGCCTCCCAGTTTGTCCCGATTAGGGGACAAACTGTGTTTTTCTTATTAAATTCAATAAAAGTATATATGTGCCGTGTTTGCAGCAGTAAAAGGGGCAGGGCAAAGGTTGCTCAACTGCCATTGGTGACACAGAGTGACAAAAACGTGCACTAAATTAAATCTACCTCTAAGATTGGAACAATTTCCATTTTGATCCATCACAATCACACCATTAATTTTCAATAGGTTTTTTCCTGCATCCTAGATTTCCTAACACTGCTGTGTGCAGCTGGGCCATATTCTTTGTTACATTTCTTTTCCTCTTTATGTTTTTCCTATCAGCTTTGTTCCCACTCACACACGCACAGCCTCGTCAGACACAAATATGTTTTTTTCTTCCCTTTTGATGACTCCTCGGAAGAGATAAGTTAGCGCATTTAACATTGTACTTTCAATACAATAATGTTTAACAGCTTTCATTCCTTGAGTGAATGTTCCAAGTAAACCTACAATCCTCTTCAGACTGAGAAAAACATCTAAATAGACTGTGCAATGTTGAAGACAGTACAGCGCTGCCTGCAAGGATGTGTGAAGTGCTGTTTACAGCTATAGCAGCCATTGCCAACAATACAAATGTGATTTAATGCCGTTTTTCAGTGCTCAAACTTCTGAATTGAATTTGACTCCACCATAGTGTAACAATATAAGCACTCTGCTATTGGGGGTTTTTTTTCTTGCTGGATTACATAAAAGTTTTATGTTACTTACAAAGTAAATAGTCTACTTGCATTTTTACGACACAGATTGTGGGATAGTGTTAATAATATTAGAAACATAGAAACATAGAAAGTGACGCAGATGAGAGCCACATGGCCCATCCAGTCTGCCAAGCATATTATTTAAAATAATATTACTATTAGATTGTATTCATTTAAGTAGGTAGCCTAGATGTTTTTATGCTTTGGCATATGTTGTCTCTATAGTTTTGTAAGTAGATTTAATTAAATAAGTTGGTACTGCATCTGTTCCTTTAGTGAATATTGCCCACACAATTGATCAAGGTATGCAACGTTTAAAGTGGCTGGTTGAGACTTAAATGTACAAAACAAGTATATATATATATATATATATATATATATATATATATGCAGATTCCCGTCACTCCACTGCACAAATAGGTACTGCTTGTGGTGCACATACTGAACACAAGTAGAAAAGTTTGAAGGCACTCAGGCAACACTTTTGTAATATGGCCATACTGCCAGGACATCAGGAGGGCCGTCAGCAGGTCCATCCATCACATGCGGGTGGGATTCCTATAGGTTGTGGGAATGTGTCATGGGTGGTACTGGTAAACATTAGCGTGTCTCAGTGCGAGCCAGCAAGGACAGGTAGTGAGGAATATATAATAAAGCTGAATAAAGTTTCACAGTCAAAGTCCAAGTTAGGCAAGTAATAAATGATCACAGAAACACATTTAATGGAAGCAGTTCATTGAGGCCTGCAGGGGACACTGTATGCAGGCGGTCTATCCATCTTGCCTCCCACTGCAGCAGTAGTCGATCCGTGTCCCTGCCTCTAGTGAGTGGAGGGACATGGTCAATCAGCATAACTTGTAAATTGATTGTAAACGATGTTGAGCTTGTACCCAGTGGCGTGCTACAGGTTGCTCGCTGGTATTCTTCGTCAGGGCTGATTTTATAGCAGAGCGATGCAGAGCAAGGCATGCAGATTGTCTTGCCAATGTACAGTAACTTGCAAGGACAAGAAATACAATAAATCAAATTTTTCACATGTTGTAATTTTTTCCGGTATGCGGGTGGGTAAAGGAGGGACCAGTCATCATATGGGTGCACATGGTGTTTGTCTCTGTTGGGAGAAACTTGTGCATGGTTTCACAATGTGCTTGGTTTCAGTAAAAGCTGGAAAGGGTCCCTAGGGTTTGGATGGTTGGGAGAAAGGGAGGGCCCAACATCTACCAAGACCAGTTCGTGTTTTGGGCTTGTTAAGGGCTAATCAGTTCTGCACTTGATTTGGTCTATATAGGTGTGTCAGGTTCTAAGCCCAGGGTCTTTGACCTGGGAACAGACAGACAGCCTGAGAGACACACAACCTGACAAACTGGCATACTGGTGTAGAGTGCTAAGCTTTTTTTGAGGCCCAGGCAGTAGGCCTGACCTATGTTTAGAGATTTAACCTTGATGTGTTTTTATGTTGTGTTTATTTTTTTTTCCCTATTACTAGATGTACTTTGAAAGCACTATAATTTTATTAAGTTTATCATTTCATTTTTATATTTTATACAGTTATTCTTTATTTAATTCCCCTGCACAAATCCAATCATTACATAAGATTTATTAAATATATATTAGGCCAAATTAGCTATTCAATTACACCACTATATGAGCTTTCCATTGTATATAATTCAAGATATTGTACTCTGCATTCCTTCTCTCTCCTGTGGTGTGTACAGTCCCACTGTGCTTAAATATAACCGGAAAGTTGAAAGTGTCATAGAATAAATACACAACAGGCTGAACATTATGACATTTCAAAGGCTCTGTGGGTAGATAATAGCATTTATTGCCACAGCACGTAGCAAGCATAACTGTCTAGAACAATTTCCCTCTACATATACATAGCATAATTGCCTGCTCAGAAACAAGAGAATAATAACTGCTGACCAGGCACTCTTTTTCGTTATCAGAAATATTCTTTAATTATATTGGTGTATGGGTTGTGTATTTGTGAATATTTGGATAGTTACCCTTTTAGCTGACACTTTGAGGATATGTGTAGATTTTAATTGTCCTATAACTCTGTCAAAGTAATATTTTTTCCGTTGTTGCCTAGAATTACTTTCTGCAATGGAGAAAGTCAATAATTCTAACTGCTTGCGAATCTGTCAAGAACAAATTAAAATACAGCTTAATTTCTCATCTTGTACATATCCTTAATAAGTTTGATATAATGCACATCAGAGAGCAGAACTGGAGTATCTGTGGAAAAGAAAAATCAAACATAACACTTTTAAATCTTACTGTTCATAATAACTGGTGTGCTCAGAAGGTACATGGAAAGTTACAGTTTAGTGTTAGATTGTTCTTTAGAACTTCTTTGATTTACTAAGATTGAAATTTCAGGTTTCACAGCGTGATAGAGTATATAACCTATCAAGAGTAATTGCTGCTCAGAATCAGTGAGTGATGTAGCGTTTCAAGAATGGTGATACTCTCAGTTATAAATAAAAAGATATAAAAGACAATGGCAAAATGATAGTTTTCCATTGCTTGGAAAAGGATTTTCACATATAGGTATATATCATATCCTGGCCATATATGGTAGAGTAAAATGTCAAAATAACTTAACTTAATGAATACTCTGGTACAATAATAAAAATAATATAGTTTCCAAATTGAATACAGCCACTTTGGCTTAAGTTGATGGTCTAAGAAGTTATTAAAATGGCCATAATGGCCACAGCCATGCCTCCCAACTGTCATGATTTCAGCAGGACAGTCCCACTTACCAGAATGTTCAAATAAATGGTTCTGAGGTTTTAATTATGTTATTAAGTAAAGTAAAATTTTGCCTGCTCTCCGTGCAAAATCGGCTTTTAGTCAGGTAGGGCTTACATTTGTCTGGGCAAGGCATGGGTAGATTTGGGTGGATCCGAGTGGGACATATTTGTCCCGATGTTGGGAGGCATGCCATAGCTACCAATCAGATTCTAGCTCCCTCTTTAAATGACATACTAGCTAAAATCTCATCATTACGACCAATATTTTCTTTTCCTTAATTAATCATTTATGGTTTAAGTATATTGTAGACCCGTTGTTCTCAAACTTTTTGAAGTGTGTACCAGTTTCCAACCTTGAAAGTCAGGTACTACTGACCAATCCTATTCAATCCTTATTATCCATTCCTTAAGTTCTTTAGTTAGCTACCTTCCTTTATCCAACCTTATATGGTCCTTCTATTAGCATCAACTACTTGCTTGGTAAATTAATTTTGGATAAAGCCAATATATTGATATTTTTATTGCTTACCTACATATATTTGTGAAGACACATTTTCTCCTTCTAGTAATTTTACATATCTCTGGCATTATTATGAACCAGCACAGGTTGAAATCCCCTGTTCTAGAATATATATATTAAGTTTTGTAAACTTTTCGCTTTTTATTCATAATATATATATATATATATATATATATATATATATATATATATATATATACACACATGGGACTAAATTCACACCTGAGCATTTT